>JABUQX010063567.1:0-20601 GCA_015478945.1 Trachelipus rathkii | reverse complement strand
CGTCATCTGTGAGAGTGAAGACTCTAGTAACAGGTGAATGTGTATAACCTACAAGGAATAGGTGTTGTTCCTGAAAAATGGTGAAACTCTTATGTTTCTACATTACAACCTGTATTTTTTCAAAACCTTTTTAAATAACTTAAAATGCAAAATTAGAATAAAGGCAAATAAAAATAAAATAAAAATCCAAAAAATAATTAATGATTATGATTTTTATTAAAAATTAATAAAAAAATATAATAAATAAAAATTCACAAATAAAATTTAAAAAAGGCAAAAAAAGCCATAATGGAAGGCAGACACTAAACAAGCTAATTAAATTGGTAGTGTTACTGTGTCAAAGCTAATGATGATTAACTGTCAATTATTGAATGTCTTAATTCAGGTCTATAAAGGGAATAAAGTTAATCGGGCCGATTAGTCCAGCGCATAAAAGGCGATTAATCATAATCGGCAAAATGGACCGATTAGGACTGGACCCGTAATCTTGCCGATTAATGGGTCAAGTAGGTAGGGGTCCATATTGCGACAACGATGACGTCAAAATGACCAAACAGCGGTGAATTTTTACCTTACCTGCCTATTCTTCGAAGCCCAAATATGTGTTTACCTGAACCTTGACCTTTTTTGACCCCTTTACCTTTTTTGGGCTTGACCCTTTTTTCGACCAACCCTTTCCGTCTTTCATGGGTCATTTTTTTCCCCCACCGTATTTTTTGGCAACCCTAAATTTTTCGGCAACCCTATTTTTTCTGGCAACCCTAATTTTAGCACCCTTCAGAAGAAGAAGGGTGCGCCAAACGGTTGCGTCCAACCGTTGTACGTATTACCCCCCAATTTTTACGCCCTCCTAATTTTTTTCGACCGGGGGCAATTTTTTTGCCCACGGTAATTTACGCCCACACCTAGCCTACACCTTTTTGATGTCACCGTGCGTAACTCCTTGTTTGACCATGATATTCTTCCCAACCTTTTGGTCTTCCAGGGGTCAAATTTCACGGGTAATTTAGCTTACCTTTGGTCCGTTTCCATGGGTCCAATTTGGCCCACGGAAATGGGTACCCTTTGGTCCCATGGGTCATAATTTTTTTTGCCCACGGGTAAAGTGTTTCGACCAACCCTTTATATTCCATGGTGGGTCATTTTTTGCCCACGGTAATTTTCAACCAACCCTTGGTATTCCATGGCGTCAATTTTGAAACCCACCCGGTTAATTTTTTGTTCCTTCCTTTAGGGCATATAGCCCTGTTTGATGTCTAACCTTATTGACCATGATATTTCGTTCCTAACTTGACCCATATAACCATGGTCAATTTTTGACCCACGCTAACTTGAATCTTTGATGGTTTCCCAATCACCGTAAAGAAGTACCTAGAGATGTTCTATGAGTATTAGATGAGTGCCAGGTGAGTTGCCATGAGTGCCAACGTGAGGGCCAATGGAGTGCCCAATGTGGAGTGCCAAATGATGCCCAAACGGTTGAGATAGGTGCCACCATAGTGTCAAGTGAGTGCCACATAGTGCAATCTGAGTGCCACTTTTTCAAGTCTTTTTAGGCCTCCCCTGAGCTCCGAAATGCCCCTTAATAGGTTGTCTTACCCCTAGGTTATATAAAGGTAATGAGGAATCGAATGCGTGTACATTACAAGCTGCTAGAATGCTCCTACTATGGTTAGTCTTTTCTAACACTTATACAACATACTATGACACTTATACATACATATCACTTATGACCACTCCTATACACACTATAACATTACATATAACCATAAACACTTACATTAAACCCACCCACAGATACACTTACACTTACACTCACCACACTCGATATTTATGATGCCTCAACTTTGAGCCTCACTTTGATTGCCCCAGCATAAAATGCTCAGATTGAATGCCCCAAACTTTGGATGCTCCATCATAAATGCCTCAGCATTGATGCCTTCCAACTTTGAAGGTTCGTCTTGAATGACGCACTTGAGCCCTCATATCTTTGACGACCATCTACATGATGATTCATCTTTGATGAAATCATCTTTTGTCTGGTTCATCTACCCTACATCAAAGAACAGAGTTAAATTAATGTCTTCTAAACATAGTTATAAGGCTGGATCACCAAGGCCGCAGTCATGAATCTCGCACGTGAAAGTCCGACGAACCCTCACCCACAGGGTGCGACCCGCGCCAGAGCGAATGAAAGAATACATATATATAACTATAAGTCATTCATTTTAATTTAAATATAAACTTTTTATTAAAAAACACAGCGATACCTAAAACTGAACTCATTACAGAACCTATATATTAACACATTATATATTTAGTAACCATTATTAATAATACTTAATTAATACTTTTTTACTTAATTACCTTTTTAATTTATAAATTTTTAAAATTCGTCATGTTAAAAGAAATAAAAACCAGAGTGCTTGATATATAAACATTATATTTACCAACAAAATTGTCCGAAATTTTACTAAAAACATTAACATTACATACCTTAAGCCAGTAAAGCTGAATAAAACATTAGAGGTGTTACCTAACACCTGGGGGATTAGTATGCTTTTGTTTTACTGCTTACTGCTTTTTAAACTCATGTTATGTTTTACTGATTTAACTTATATGTTTTACTGCTTTAAACTCATATTATTAACATATTATTAACATTATTATACTTATTTTAAAGCAGTAAATCAGTAAACAATAGAGGTTTACCTAACACCTAGGGGGATTGTATGCTTTTGTTTTACTGCTTTACTGCTTAACGTCGTTTTACTGCTTTAACCATGTTTTAACTGCTTTAACTCATATGTTGTACTGCTTTAACTCACATATCTATTAAATACATACCTTAAAGCAGTTAAATCAGGGTAAATCAGAAACAGTGTTAACCAACACCTAGGGGGATTAGTTTGCTTTTGTTTTACTGCTTATTACTGCTTTAAACTCATGTTTTACTGCTTAACTTTCTGCTTTACGCTTTAACTCATGTTTTTACTGCTTTAACTCCATATGTTTTACTGCTTTAACTCACATATTCATAACATTACATACCTTTAGCAGTTAAATCCAGTAAATCAATAAGGTTGTACCTGTACCTAAACACCTAGGGGATTAGTTATGCTTTTGTTTACTTGCTTTATGCTAACTTAACCTCTGTTTTACTGCTTTAACTTTCTGCTTACTGCTGCTTTAACTCATGTTTTTACTGCCCTTTAACTCGATATTTTTACTTGCTTAACTACATTATTCATTAACAACTACCTTAAAGCAGTTAAATCAGAAATCAATAGAGGTCGTTACCTAACACCTAGGGGATTAGTATGCTTTTGTTTACTGCTTTACTGCTAACTCATGTTTACTGCTTTAACTTTCTGTTTACTGCTTAACTTTCTGCTTTACTGCTTTAACTTTCTCTTTACTGTTAACTTTCTGCTTACTGCTTTAACTCATTATTATTTTATTAACATTATTGTTTTTATTTGTTTTAATACTTTATTTATTTTATTATGTATTTTTTTTTATTTTTATTATTATTTTTATTATTTATAGTTTATTTTATTATACTTTAGTGTTATTACTTTCATGCCTATTGTTATATTATTTAGAACATACGCACACCCACACACACACACACACACACCACACACCACACACAACACAAACACACACATACACTTACACATATACACACATCACTAGACACTATACACACATTCACCTATGACACTTTACATTTACCCCCATAGACACTTCATTTACACTTATACACATGCGGTCACCCACACACATTCACTATGATAATTATACACACATCACTATGAACTTACTCTCTATGACACATACATTTGTCCATAGACACTTACATTTACACTACACTCACACACAGATTTACTTACACTCACACAGTTTACTTACACACACGCACACATTACTTTACACTCCACACACAGATTTACTTACACACAGATTTACTTACACTTTGCTCCAAAGACACAATACACAACACACAACACACACCACACAACACACACATACACACCACGCACACTCACTTACTATTATACGATATAAATTTATTAAACTTTTTAGTGGTTAATTAAACACGTAACATTTATATTTACTCATTCCAAAGTATAAACTAAATTATTCAAAGTTTCTTAAAACTTCTATAATAAATCAATCATATCTTGAACAAAGAATTATTATTAACTGTTAATACTTTTGGAGTTTATAAATTTTATAAATATTCAAGTATTTTACAAATACTCATTTATAAAATTGTTTGAAAATTTTATTTCCAAAAACATTTTACTTACGTACACTCTAAAGCCCACAATATAAATTGCAGTAAATCGAGGTTAGGGGCCCAGCCGCCTAGCACTCCTGTAACAGCACTACTTTAACCTGGTTCTATACTACTTGTTTACATCAACTTTAACCATAATAAGTAGAGAATAACAAAATAAGTTTCTTTCTCTGATAACATAACATGTATTATTAAAATCATCCTTTCTAAGTTTATTTAAAAGATAAAAAATATTATTCACTTACATTGATTCTTTATTAACTCGCACTGAATTTCATATATTTAAAAGTTTCTTAAAAGAGAATTATCGATACATTATTATTATGACATTATTATCTATGTACGTGACCGAATCCAATCACGAGAAAAGTACATCCAACAACCCAGCACGCCGTTACAGATACCGTGGAAACTGACCTCTCTTCTGAAAATGTGTGAAATAACTGGCATGAGTCTAATTAGAGATAATCCTTTTGGTACCCGAGCGATTTAACCTGAATTCCCACACAGAGTCCAAATGAAATATTTCTCAACTGTGGAATCAAAGTAAAATGTGGTCCAATAACTACGTTAGGCCTAAATTGTAGTGCGCCTAAATAAATGTTAGGATAAGCTGTTTGTTGTAGACGGCTAAGTTTAATCCTAATACCAGGGTCAAATGGTAGTTCCCTTATAGACAAGAATCAATTGTATTAATTTCATTTAAATATAGGTTCAAACGAACATGCTGATCGGAGTAAGATCCTTTAAGCAGGTGAAAAGGAAATGTTTTCACTTGTGATTGGTCGGGTTAATCCTTATCTCTATATTGACTCGTATGTGATTGGTAGAGAATTATTTTATCGTCTTTGAAAATTAACGTTGTTCTTAAACTTGTTATATTGAGCGGTGTCGTGTGTTTTATTATCTGTTTAGATCCAGAACTCATTTTAAATCATAGTCATTTAGCGTATAAGCGGTGTTTTTTACACAAGTTATCTGATGTATTAAAAAGGGTATTTTTACTAAGTGATTATATCATATGTATAATAAATACTTAACATTGAGGAATAATTATTATTTCTCACTAGAATAGATAATAACTAATCCTTAGTTCATAAGCTATCCACCAGGGAACTCAGCCCATGAGCCCCACCCGCAAAGGCAGCCAAACCCGCACCCGCAGTTGCGTCCCGCCCGTTGCCGCCCGCCGCCCGCCGCGTGCGCCCGCAGCCAATAATTTCGCGTTCCGCCCGCCGGCGTGCGCCCGCCCAGGGCGCCGAATTATTTTTTCCGCGCCCGATGGAAATATAATATATAATATATATATATACTATATAATATACTATATATAGTATATATATTATATATTATATATAATATATATTAATATATGAATATATATATATTGTGTGTTATGGTGTGGGTGCGTGAGTTTAGATGTGGTATAGTTGTATTTGCATATGTCTCTGTAAATAAGACGATATTAGTGTATGGTTGCTAATATGTGTAAGATGTATGTTTCTATGGTAGATGTAACTGCTTTATAAGCTGATATCATTAATATAATGTATTCGAAATGCCGCCATCAAAGATGAGTCATCAAAAGATGAACCCCAAAGCTGAGTCATACCAAACCTGAGTCATCCACAAAGAAGGCATCAAAGCTGAGCCATCAAAAGCTGATGGTATTCAAAGTTGACTGGCAATCAATGCATGAGACTTATGTAATGCGAGGCATCAATGCTGAATGCTATTAATGCTGGAGGCCATCAATGCTCTGCTTAGGCTGAAATGCATCCCACAGTTAGGCATCAAAAGTGGAGGCTATCAAAGTTGAGGATCAAATATCGATGTCGTTTGTGAGTGCAAGTGTAAGTGTTGTTACTATGCATGCGTGTTGTTGTGGTGTGGTGTGTGTGTGTTGTCGTTGTTTGTCGTTGCGGATTGAATTAAGAAGTATAAATTGTGTTCAATCATACACTAATCCTTGGACATGAGGCGTTGGATAAAGACATTTTTCTACGTGTGTGTGCTGTAGCTGGTGTTCGTAAATAATAATAACAATAGGATGAAGTAAATATAATTCACCTAAGTATAATAATAAATAAAAAGAAAAGTTTATAAATATACTTAATTGTGTAACGTGTAGTGTGTGGGTGTGTTGTGTGCATGGTGTGTCTTAATAATATCACAATAGGCTTGAAGTAAATAGACACTAAAGTTAATTAAATTTTAGTACAAATAAAATGTTTTAATTAACATATATTACTGCATATTGTGTAAGTATGGTGGTGTGGCGTGTGGATGTGAGTGTGTGTGTACGATAATATTGTTTCCACCTAAACCAAACGTAAATGTGTGTGTGTATGCTGACTGATAAGCTTGAATGCTAACTCTCACGTGGTGTGTGTGTGGTTATGTTGTGGGCGTGTGTGTTTGGTATGTGTATTCTAAATCAATAATGAACAATGTGTCATGAAGTAAATAGAGACACTAAGCCTGTAATATATAAAATGATGTTTCCTAATATAGCGTTATATCGTGAATGCAGTGTGTGTGGTGTGTGTGCGTGTGTGTGTGTTTGTTCTAAATAATAATTCGCCGCGGAAATATGGCAGCCTGCAGGGCGCACGGCGGTCATCTGGCGGCGAACGCGGGAAATATTGCGCCTGCGGGCGCACGCCGGCGGTCGGGGAAGCGGCGGACGCAAACTGCGGGTGCAGGGTTTGGACTGCCTTATGCGCCGTGTAGTGGGCTCATGCTGAAGCCACAGTTATGACGCCTGGTATGGTAATTAGCTCGCATGCCAACTAGTCAGGCGCAATTAGAATATAGATTATTGCTGTGTCTAGTTGGATTAAAATTTAAATATATATTCGCTAATTTAATGTTTGAGTATTTTATTTAGTAAATTATGATATACACTTAGTAAAAATAAAAAAACATCTTTTATATACAAATCAGATAGACCTTGTCACCGGTGTCGGTGTTAAACCAGATATAAAGGGATGTACTATATGAGTGTGTTAAATTGACGATATTGGATCCTAAGAGATAATAAAAGCACGACACCTGCTCAGAATACAGTTAAAAGAACAACGTTGAAGGTTCAAAAACGAGCTTTGTAATTAAAATGAGGATAAAAATTTTCGCTGAGAATAATACCAATCACAGCAACAGAAAAGGTCGAGAGTTATATAGATTGGATTGATAAAAGTTACGATACCCGAGCTCATTCACAAGTAAGAGGAAAATCCAGTCCTATTTTTCACTCTGCTAAAGGATCTTTCTCGATCCAGCATTTTCATGTTTGATGTAATTTTTTGAAGTATTTATAAAAGAAGAATATAAACATAGATGATTTCTGTTGTACTATACTGGGAAGTTTACCTTTTGACCTGCCATGTCGTATAGGAATTATGTATAATTGTAGGAGAACGCGCAGTCTACAAAAAGTGCTTTAATCCTAAATTTAGGTCCTTAGTGGGGTAGGTTATTTAAGTGATAGTTGAGTTGCTACTCACATTTACAGAATGGAAAAAAGGTCTCAGGTTTGAAATATATTTTGACCTTGGAATTAGGGGTTTAATCGCCTCGGGGTACCACATCCAAAAATGGAGAAGTATTATCCTTAAATTCTCAAGACCGTAATATCAGGTGGGATATATTTTCTAAACCCGCCCCATCACATTCCTTTTAAAGCAACATAAAAGTGAGGAGTCCGAACAGGATATGGTGCGTTAATCTATGATTTTCGTAATTCGGTCGAGGGAATTGGTTGTCTCGGGTTGTAGTGTGTGTTTTCTCGTATACGGATTTGTTCAACTTTACATTTGATACATAATTTGAAGAGAATAATTAAAACTTCTCGAGAAGTGGTATTTAAAAAAAATAACTTGTGAGAATTAGTGAAGTTAAAAACATCGAGTTCATAAAGAATCCGTAGATCCGCTCCTGGGGAAATTGCTAAGTGAATAATTGTTATTTTTTCAAATAAAAATCATAAAGTTAGAATGATTTTTAATAAATATACATGTTTATGTCTAAACTTATTAACTTTTATTTGATTTGATTTATATTTTATTACATGGCTAAGAGATGACTAAAGAAGCTCAGAAGATATAGTACGAAGGATAGATTAGCAAAAACAGTGTTCGGCTTCGCTATAGCTATTAATGTAGAGGCGAGTGGTGTTCGAAGTACTGCCCTTTTCACCAGTCGCGCGGAGGCGTAGGGGCTGCGCGCGTTACCCTGAGTTTACTGAATTATGCTTTAATGGTACCGATCGAAAAATTGATTTATGTTTGTGTAAATAAAAATTTCATAAAATTTTAAGTTAAAATTATGAAAATACTTGACTTTGATTCATATAAGAATTGTATCAAACAACAAAAGAGAGGAAGGTGATTCACTCGCGTTTTAGGTTATCCGGGGGAGAGTGTGGTTTCGGCCACATATATTACGCGCAAGATACGTCGTGTGGTCATATTTTACCCCACATCCACTATTTTATAAGTCCTTTTTTTTATGAGTGTCTGTTTGCTACACCAACATTTATTGAGTATATGGGAGCGAATTAAAGTAATTACCCCATCGACTTATCACAAGCTAGTTCTGTAGACAAGTTCTGGTAGATATGTCTTTATTCGTGGTGATTACTATTTTTAAAAAGTTTATTTTGGAAAATTGAAAAAAAGAATGGCAAACCTTGCGCGGATTTTTTTTTATGCCCAATCAGCAAAAATTAAATTAATGTAAAAAAGAGACAAAAAATAAAAAAACTATACAAATTGATAAAACCATAGAATATATTTCCTCTGGCTCTCAATATTCCTAGATTTTTTGTAAATCTCTCGTGTTGTACAATTATAGCGAACTCCAAAAAATTAGCCGAAAAATTTATATTCAAAATTTGTGGCAGTAAATCCTCCCACGCCATTTTAGCTCTTCGTAATTTTTTTTATATTTTCAACCAATTGTTATGAAATTTGTGATACATATATTTATCAACAGATTCCACTGGAAATAACCTGGAACGAAGAAAAAGCATTCTGAACAAAAAAAAAGTTTGATTTTTTTAATAAAAGAAAATAGAATTACCTCGGCAAAATTTAAGTCAAAGGTAGATAATGAATTGATTTATTATAAGAAGTTTTAAAGAAAACTATTGGAAATAATAATAAATATTAAAGTTATATATTGGATGAAAAGAAAATAAATGTACCTGTTTAATAAAATCATAAAATGGTATTTATAAAATTTTATACGGTATTATGTGGTGTGTGCATGTGGTGTGTTTATGTGGTGGGTGTGTATGTGTGTATGTAGGAGAGGTGTGTGTGTGTGGGTGTCGGTGTAAATCTGATGTGCAAGGTAAGATAAATCTGTGTTTATGTAAGTACAATCTACACAAGAACACCAGACTAAGTGGATGTGTTGAAGTGTAAGTATAAATCTGTTTTGGGTAGTTATAACAGTATAAAATCTGTGTGAGTTGTCAAGTTAATCTGTGGTGTGATGTGTAAGTGTAAATAGTAAATGTTATGGACAAATGTAAGTTGTTGCTATGGACAAATGATAAGTGTCGCTAGTGTGAATGGTGTATAAGTATCATGTTGAATGGGGAGATGTGTGACCGCATGTGTATAAGGTGGTGTAAATGTAAGTTCTATGAAGGGTAAAAATGTTAAGATTGTCATAGTGAATATGTGTATAAGTGTCATAGTGAATGTGTGTAATAATGTGTAAGTGTATGTGTGTGGTGTGTAAATATAAAAAATAATTGTGGAAAATAATCGCCAATCAACGAAAGGGCCAAATGTGGTGTGTGTGTAGTGTGATGTGGTGTGGTGTGCCAGTAAGCTGATGAAACCCTTGTGTGTTTAAAAAGGGACCACCCCAGAGGAAAAACCACCACAATGTGTGTGTGTGTGTAGTGTGTTTGTGTATATTTTATCTATATAAAATAATAACAAAATATGCGGGAGTTGATAATTATAACCACTAAAGATTATAATAAAAATTTAATCAATAATAAAATATATAAATTATAATTAATAATATAACAAAATAACATATAATTAACCAAAAATAAATATTAGAAAATAAAAATAATCAGAAAAATGTATATGATAAAAAAACAAAATAAAAAAACGATATGTTTATCATTACTAAATAATAATGAGTTAAAATCCAAGGAGTCCGAACAAGTACTTAAAGCAGAAAGTAAAAAACATAGGCGTATAAAGCAGAACAGTTTGGTTGTGAAGGTCAAAGCGTGCCCGGCCCTCTTTACCGTTCCATAGTCGCTTGCCAACCCATGAAGCGAGAATTTAAATACGAAGTTAAGTATAATAACTTCTCTTAACATCAGCCTCCTCTCTATATACTCAGAAAGTTAAAGTCAGGACATCTATAACTCACCCTCTACTGTCTTAAATCGGTCTCATTCATCATCTCAGTCTCTCGGTGCGTGCGTGCGTGCGGTTCTCTCATATCATCTACCAACATCTACGTCCTACTCACTCCTCTCTACTCTCTCTCTCTACCTCTCTCTCCCTCTCTCTTACTCCTCCTCTTCCTTTTTTTCTCTCATCTTTACGGAATCGTAACACCTCTATCTTCACCCACCTTTACTAGATATTTTTACTGCCTATGACCTTATTTTAAGGTTAGGTGCCTTATTTTTGGTGCTAATCGTTAATGAATATCGTGGAGCATTCAATGTACACCAACGAATGAGTGGTTTTGTGAGAGAGGTCCTCCTCCTATGATCCAGAGACAATAGTAGATGGAAGGTATATCGGCAAAAGGATAAACCATGAGTTCAGATTATTTTTTTGAAACAGTCTATGTATCTGGACAAACAGAGATATGGTTAGAAGGCAGGAATCTATATGTTCAAATCATTCTTGATATGGTGCGTTCCACTGATTCTGAGTACAGGTGAGCTTTGATTCTAGAGTTCATTACAGTCATTCTTAAAATCCAATTATATTACGCTGAGTCAACCATGTCTTTACTAGTCTCCAACGTTATAAGGTCAAAGAATCTTGAAAAGCAAAAGCGACGGACAGATATCTAAAGCAGCCCTCTCCCTATACTACGTGTGAATTTGTTTATAATACATTTTCTCCTCAGCTGTGCAGTGTTCTAAAACACATTTTGGGGACCCATATTAACTTTGCATTGGAAGAGACAAAGGGGTTAAGCCACCCCCGATTGTTTTTAATGAATCATATGACCTAAAACAGAAGTGGTTTTACCTATTTCATCATTCGGAGTTAAAAACATAATGAAAAGTAGCTCTGAAGTTATGTTAAAAAGTGAAATGAGTTATAGCGCCTTAGTTCTATAAATAGGAACAAATATGAATATTAATAAAATCTGTAGGTGAGGTTTTTTAAAGCATATACTTAACCCAGCAGTACTAAACAAAAGGCCCTATACTAATCCCCCTAACGGTTTATACCTCGGTATGAACACCATCTATTGACCTTTGCACCTTGAAGTTTGTAAATGTTTAATGTATGTATCATGTTTTAATGAATATGGCTTATGTTGATGAGGTGACTGAGAATATCAATAGCTCAAGTCCAGTCTATGTAAAACACTATTGAGTTTCTGTCTCTAAAGCACTCACAAGTGAGGGTTGTATTAAAACATGACCTTTCTAAAGACCTACGCTAATTACATCAGTGTTATCAGAGTCAGTTAAAATGGCAGTAAAAAACATGATTAAGTAGCAACTACATCCCCCCTAGGGTTAACGGGTAACACCCACTATTGAGTTTTACCTCCCAGTGTTGTTTAGAGGGCATATATGAACGGGAGTAAACCATGTACTCCCAATGTATGCCCATTAGAAGTGAGTTGCAACGAAAGTTTAGATAAGCTTTCTCAGATGGAGGGAAGTTTGATGAGGAAGAAAACTGTCCTACTTAAGTGTTGTAAAAACCGCGTCAGTTAACGACATATACCTATGCACGGTGACACAAGGGTTCTATTCCCAGATCGCAAATAGTTCCGAGAATGTAACAAGCAAACGTAAGGCTGTTGTGTAATAATCGAGAAAAAATCCCACTTATTGCGCGTCCACTTCCCCGCTAGTGTCGTTGATTAGGTGGCGATATCAATATACTCCTCGTCATGTCTGATACTTGTCCCGTGCGTGTATACGCCAATGGATTTAATGGTTATAATAAGAGTATCTCTCACCTCTTGGTATCGACAAGTAAGACGATTTCCGTTATACACCTCCGTACTATGGGAATAATGTACCCAGATAAGATGGTAGTGATATAGTTTGGTTACGTGTATTGAAGTCAGATTCACTTCTGGTTTGCTCTCCTCATCGTAATTGTGCATATTATAACATGAATAACTTATCACTCTAGTCACGAAAAATGCGTTCTAAATCATAGAATGACCGAAGCAGCCGCGAGCGGAACACAGGTCGTTGATTCACACTCACACACAGAGATAAAGAGATATAAAAGGGCTGCACCGGGAAAGGTATATTAAGCCCGAATCCGTATATCTAAGAGTGAGCTAGAAAACTGACTCTCGAAAAAAGTAATTATTGAGTGCTGACATAACGTGCTTCCACGGTCTTTCCCAGGTAAGTGTTACTTGTCTGGATGAAAATACGTTCCAATAAACATGCTCACCCAGCAAGAAAGGTTAGGTCTCTCGAGACGAAATAGTACAAGGTCCGTGCGTGGGCAGCACAGACACCCGGTTGCCTGCTCTACTGTGGCGGATCTAGTCTTGGAGAAGTAAAATGACTAGTGATAAGATTTACACCTATATTATAACCCTATCCTCAACCAACCAAAGTATAAAATTGTATCCTATTCCAGCGAATATATAGCGCTCATCACTATTAGCGATTCTATACTCCTTCTCAATCTCCCGCTCGTGCCTGGTTTTCGCACCTAGAGCGCGTCTAGCAGGGTCCTCCGTACAGGACAACATACCCACCGGCCAGTTAAGCGAGATCATGCTGCGGTCTTATTCATAGAGCCTAGAGTGTTGGACTCAGGCTTTTATCAACATAGATTCATGACGATAATATTGATACTCTGTCCTTTTGATGTAGACTGGTACTTGAGGATGAGTCCGCTCAATAGATGATTTCACAAAAACCGATGGAAATTCAGCATCAATATAGTGGTTCTCAAAGATGACGTGCGAGTCAGAACCCATGAACTTTCCTGGTACCGCCAAAGCAAGCGAACCTTTAAAGGCTATGAGGGAAGCAGTGGGAGGAGTGCATTAAATCATCGTAAGCCAGTTGTATCGATATGGTGAGATTCTCTTACATTGGCATTCAATGTTTGGTACTAATAAAGCCACAATGCGTGCAACTATGGATGGAAATTATACACATAAGTGGAGCTATTGGTCTCGGGCATCAATCTTGACGTTCGCGCATCCGAAAATCTTATCGACCAGGTGTAAGAAGAAATAAAAAACCAAAAAGAGAAAAATATGAGTCCCATAGAGACCGTGTATAGCGTCTGTATCTGCTTTAGAGTGGATTTTCTGGCTGTTTAGCAAAACTCTCATACTAACTAATCGGTACAGATGATGATCGGTATGAGGCGATTGTGTGGGTGTGTAATGTATAGTTGTATTCATAGCTGTTAATGTATTCAAAGTGTGGTAATCTCTATAGTGACTATATGTATCTACAGTTATTCATTTTATGTTGGAACTGTATGGATTATAAGGTCCACTAGTGCTGCGTGTTTCTTGTATAAGTGATTTAGAAAAAGAGTTCATAACTCGTGTTATATTAGGAAGCTCTTTGAATTTAATCTCAGCCATTACTCTCTTGGTAACTGATACACCGGTTTGCTGAGGACTTTACCTTTCTCCTTATAACTCCCTCCGTGCGACGTTTTATATGTCAATGTTCTCCTAGGGCTACTTGCTTTTCTTTGTTATGAACACTCATTACTCGAAGATGGAAAACAAATGGCTGGTGATTCTAGGCGGCACCTTACCTCTTTCCGTCAATCTGCTTCTAGGGCGTAAGAAGCTAGGCAAAAGAGGGGTTGCTAGTAAATAAGACACTACTGTGAAGAAAAATAGTAGTAGGAGCAACCATAAAGGATAAGATATATAGGTCACTATATTATAGAGTTTCCAACACAACTTTTTAACACTTCATACATTAGTGGGTACACCTCTGATTGCAACTAATTTGGCCTACGTCTTATATATATTATATAGGCTCCTCAACTCTTCACTTTATTATTAGACATACTCTAAGTTGTGACAACGCTTAAAACAAAACATTGTTTATATATATGTAGCACTCACCTTTAGGCACCTCGTCTCAACTCTCTACGTGATACCATACTTCATATCTAATATATGATTTTTATAAACTCCTATATATATTATCTCAAATTATATAGGATAGAACGATCCATTAGAGGGTATATAATATATATAATATATATATAGGTGAGATAACATTAATTTACTCCGGCGGTGTGTCTGAAACTTGTGGTGACATACTCTGGAGAGCCATCAAAGCGCGAGTCAAGTTAGCGTAGGTGGGTTTAGGTATCTTCTCAATGTGTGCCAATATCGTAAACGTCATGAATTCTCAACGAATAATACTCTACAATTTAAAGTACATTGAAGTTCGGTATAGACCCAGAACATACAGCTTAGGTCTGTAAAAGGAAGTCACATTGCCGCGTTTTACCATATAGTATCGGTTATCTCGTTTTCTCGGTTTCTTAAATAATGTACATAAGAAATAGTGTGTTTAAAGAATTTTTGGACAATACACATCTATAAGGTTCTAAGTACAAATTGCTTTAATAAAAGGGAGAACAAGCCCCCTAAAAGGAAAAGTGATGACCAATAAAATTCTTCCTATGCTAACAAAAGTTATTTATTATCCGTATTATATAGTTCATGAGTTGATATATATAGTAAGAGTTCAAAAATTGACTCACATGTAGTATATATATAATTCTACCCTAAAAGGTGAGTTGGTATATATTGAAAATATATTAACTATACTATATATATATATATAAATATAATATACCAGAAACGAATAGTTACAAGTAGACATGACCTAATCTTCCGAGTTCAAAAAACGGTCGACCTCACTCACACCAACTATCTCCCCTCCACGAGCACACATCCTATATTATTTAACTATCCCTCTATACTTATTAACCCGTGTATAGAGAGGGTTTATTTTTGGTTCCGTCTCAAAAATTATTCCTGAAACAAAAGTGGAGTGCAGAACGAAAACATAAAAGAGATGAATCCCATGGATCGTTGAGAGTTAAAGATCCAAAAAGAGTGCCACCCTGGCGGGTAGATCTTCTTCAAACAATTCATATTTACTACTACTCCTCTCTGGGTCGCTCGGCCATACCTTGATCGGAGCCTCTATTGGACCAAGAGTCTGGACGCTAATCAAGCTAGCGTGGCGACATCGCGTCTACAATGCTCGTAAATTGAACGGTAAGTGAACTTAGCCTAGGGCAAATTGCAATTACATTACTTCTCACTCGATCCCAAAATTGACCCTCGATGGGTAAGACCCCAACGCAGACCTACAAAGCTTGCTTTACGCTCCCCCTCTCTTTCACAAATACCATGTCCCATCCTCTCATGTCACGCTGGTACAAAAACAGAATATATGCAACCATTTCAACTCGTTGAAACCTAAACTCGGATTCCTTTGCGCTAATCAATAGCTCACTTTCATCCTATTGCTAGCTCGACTTGAACTAATTGATCTGGTTTGATGAAAGGAACTCCTCAAATATTTATGAGTGAATATTAAGTTCTCCCAACAAAAAAAGCTGGCTTAAGTGGAGGTATTAAAGACGACTACATATATCCGCCAGGAACTAAATACAAGCTCTAAGCATCCCTCATATCCAAAGATTACATAAAACTATATACCGTGTGCAAAAGATAATTCGAAAGTCCATTCATTCTCATTTCACCCTCGATCGAGGCCGCTTCCGCGTTTAATTAAATAAACTATTAGGGTGGGTGCGTAGTGTATTTGTACACAAGTCCTAATGATAGTGGCGACAAAGCGCGGTCATAAGGATTCGAGCTAATTAATACAAAGTTAGTTAATATCTTGTTTATTTTTTCTCTTGCGAAGCTTTCTATTTTTCTTACGTAAATAGGTTCAATCTGTGTAAATACTTGGACAATTATATGCACATCTATTTCCTCATACCACATTGCATAACTGAATGGAAATCACTAGTGTGTCCTTACAGTTTTGCACAAATGCAGCTGTCACTCAGTCAAGGCATCACAGACCGAGACTAGAAAATCGAAAAAACCGATGTGCACACTCGAGTACGTATATTCAGAAATACATCACCTGACACCAACATAACTATTACCTACAGCGAGAAAGAAGTTAGAATCAGTTGTGGTTGCATTGCTACCAGCTTTTATTCTATTGTTAAAGAGATCTTGAAAACCATCCTTATACTCAATTTCTTGTTGTGGATATTCATACTTTCGGTAGGTAAGTATTCGCTGAATTGCCCTATTTGCGGATATCAATCAGCATGACTGTCAGTCGAGAACGCACAGCTTTGTACTGAGATTAATACATCTTATCACTATTGTGCACCAGATTGATGTGATGCGTCTTCTGGCTCTTTAGGGATCTGATGCGGAATAGAGTCTTATAATTAGTGGGGCTGGCGGCATCAATTTGTTTAGTACGAGAAACAGTGTATATTGACAGAGAGGATTTGAAATGCGGAAGTCCACTTATTCCGTACCAACATACTTGTTCTCGTTTGTATATTCCATTCTTCCTATTATGACTATAACTTGTATATGTCTCGACTCTGTGCTCTCAAAACATACTCAATAAGATCTGGTATGGTTCACAATCTGGCAAGTAATAGACAATACCCAGTACTCGCACCAAACTACGCGTGATATTTCCTGCAGTCTGCGCGTCCTACAGATTCCCTATATTATCCATGCACTTAGCTGCATCACTCTATCGTTTCCTTAAATTACATAATGAAGAAACATAATGATACATAAAGATAAAGCACCTGCATATCTGTCCAATTCATATTCAACTTATATAGCTTCAATTGGACACAAAATGTGGTAAGTTGTGTAACGATATATAATAAATGGAATTTTAAAAATCTGATTCTTATAGTTCTAAGAGAAGTCCATGTATCGAATATCAGATATCCGCATCATTAAAATCTAGGTATGCAATGAGAAAGAAAAAAATTTATGTTAGGAGGTATATCGTGCTCCTCAATAAAAAAATATTGAGGGATAGTAGCCAAAAAGACAATACCATGGGTCATAAAATAATTGCCCGTATGGAAAATGTGAGAGGAGAGATTATTAGGTAAGCATAAGGGTTCTGTATGGTTAAAAGCTAGTTGTTACGAGCGAAAAAAAAGGAAAAGGATCCAAAAATAGACACAACCAAAACTAAAACAAAAGGGTTATAGTAGTAATACTAAAATGTTTCAAGTTCCTTCACAACTCGGTACACTTTGCAGATGAGAGAAAATTGGCTCAAAAAATAAGGTCAAAACTGGTATAGGTCAAATCACACATGGTTGGTCCATGTCTTGGGACCATCGGTTGTCAGCATAAGTAATCGGACTCCCCTATACTACTGGTAGCATCACTATACTCATAACATTTTATACGGCGATCTATTCCCAATAATCATTATCTCGAATCAATACTACTAAATACTACAATACTAAACATTTGAAAATATAATAATACAATGTTATGAATATTCAGTCAATAAAAAACTAAAGGTGAGGTGATAAAGTATTACTTCGCGGCAATGATATTATTTTACTTTCAATGTAAAATGCAATTAATTACAGAGATACTTATTATGTTTCTAATGTACGATAAGTCTAGTATGTTTTTTAACGGCAGAATTTTTAATTAGGGGGCATTGAGAACAATCTTTCAGTTGTTTGGTATTTTATTTAGAGACGATTTGAGAAAGATGTATTATGGGTATGGATGACGTGTGTTGTGCTTTGTATGTGACGAAAATTATGAATGTTAATGTGTAGGACATTTAATTTGGATCCACATTATACTGTATTACAGAAGAGAGGTTATAATTCTTTAGAAAAGTTGACTGTAACATGAGTTTCATGGTCCGCTTCTTGCTTGGTCAGAATAGTTAAGAGAAGAGAAATTTCATTATAACAAAAGTAAAATTCTATCATAAATACAATATAATAGATAGAAAAACAGATATAACTTTTAGTAAATATTTTAATCATACTTTTATGCAACATTTATTACTGAAGCAATTATTACTAGTTTGCAATCCATTCCTACGATTTATGTTACGAATACAAACATAATGAAATCATCAACTATGTTGAAATTCTCACAATACATTCGATAGCTAAAAGGAATAGCTACGGCCACGATAACTAAATATAAATCACGTGATAGAGTGATAGTAAATAAAATGGTGATCAGTAATGGAATTAGTTTAAGGAATATTTTGTATGGAATGACTAATGAAATATTAGCTTCGCAATCTTCAATGCAAATCATGAAAGTATCTGAGATGTATTAAAGACTGAGATAGAATATATATAACTAGTAGAATAAGGGAATGTGACGTAAGCGTGAGGAATAAAACCGTCTATGGTGGTAGATATGTGAAAGGTAAGTAATTATAAGCAAGTGTACTGAGAAAAGTATTGCTGCCACAGAATTTCATATTAGCTAATACAAAGGATTGGGATTAGAGTCAACGGAGAAGAGAATATAAGTTAGAAATTAGTGGCATGCGTAAGGTTTGGTAATGGAAGTAGCTGTGTATAAAATGTAATAATACGGTAGAGAAGTAATTAAAAATCGGTAATATAGTATGGAGTATCATCGACGTGATAAGTAATTTATTTCGAAACGTATCCTATTGAGAATTACGAAACACCGTAGAACAGATTATCGACTCCAATATGATTTTTTTTACAATAAGGTCATAAGATAAATCTCATATCGTAATACTATAATGTGAGGGAGGGACCTGAAAAAAGGTTTATCACTAATCGTTACTTACGTGGAAAAACACGTACACAGTTGAAAAATTCAAGCAGTGAACAAATATCAAATTTACCCTAAAGCATATAAATAGATTATATATATAAACAAACACACTCTACAAGATTTAAATAACACTGCTATAATTTCGTTAATCCCACGAGGTACTAATGATGCTCATCGGACCTAACTCCAAACTTCGATGTATGATTTAAGTTTGAACACCTGAAGAATAATCTTAAGATATGTAAATTAATAATAATAATAATTAATAATAATAATAACTTAATAATGTAATAAGTAAATAATAATAATGATAATAATAAATAATAATAATAAATATATAAATAATAATAATAATAATAATAATAATAATAATAATAATATAATAAGAATAAATAATAATACTTTATAAAATAATAACTAACAGTTAATTAATAATTAGTTAATAAAATAATATAATAATAATAATTAATAATATATAATAGTAGTAATAATTAATAATAATAATAATAATTAATAATGAATAATAATAATAAAAAGCAATACTCATAAAAACAAATACACAATTATATTATATTATATAATATTATATAATTAATAATATATATATATATATATATATATAATATTATATTATATGTTTTTAAAATACATATGTATATGTAGTTAATACATAAATATGTATTCTATAATATATGTTAAATATAATATATAATAATATGAATATTTTTAATATATATATATAAAAATTAGTATAGTATATATTATTTATATATATATATATATATATTATACTTTACTGATTTAAAGAAGGAATAAATATTAATTAGAATAAGTAATAGATAGTTTATGTAAAGTATATATACGGAAAAATATGTATATATATATTTTGGTCTAATAGTAATATAATAATAGTATTTATTACTATATAATATATTATATATATATATAATATATATAATATTGATATATATTATATGTGTATATATAGTATTATATATATATATATATATATTATATATATATATGATATATAGTATATAGTATATATATTATATATTGTGAAAAATAAATAATGGAAAGAATTAATAATTAAAATAATATATAAATGAAATTAATATAATAATTTAATATAATGAATAATAATAAATAATAATAATTTAATAAATAATGGAAATATAAAATCAATAAATAATGAAATAAAATAAGTGTTTTATATACAA
>JABUQX010063566.1:0-13417 GCA_015478945.1 Trachelipus rathkii | reverse complement strand
CAAATACCTATTAAAAAAACAAATTCCTTTTAAAAGGCTAATACCTATTAAAAAGGAAATACCTATTAAAAAGGCAATACCTATTAAAATTGCGAATACCTATTTAAAACGGCAAATACCTATTAAAAGGCAAATAACCTATTAAAAGGCAAAATACCTAATAACAAATGCAATTACGTATTAAAAGGGCAAATACTTTTTAAAAGGCAAATCCTATTAAAAAGGGCAAATACCTATTAGAAGGCAAATACCTATTAAAAAGGACAAAATACCTATTAAAAAGGCAAATACCTATGAAAATTGAAAATACCTTTAAAATTGCAAATAACTATTCAAAAGGCAAATACCTATTAAAAAGCATATACCTATTAAAATTGCAAACATATTAAAAAGGAAAATACCTAATAAAAAGGCAAATACCTATTTAAAAAGCACAAACCTATTAAAAAGGCAAATACTATTAAAAAAACAGGCAAATACCTATTTAAAATGCAAATACCTATTAAAAATTGCCAAATATCTATATAAAAGGCAAAACATATTAAAGGCAAAACTATAAAAAAGGAATACCTATTAAAATTGCAAATACCTATAAAAAGCACATACCTATTAAAAAGGCAAATACCTATAAAAAGGCAAATACTATTAAGAAGCAAAATACCTATTAAAAAGGCAAATACCTATTAAAAGGCAAAATACCTATTAAAATTGCAAATACCTATAAAAGGCAAATACCTATTTAAAAAGGCAATAACCTATTAAAATTGCAAATACCTATATAAAAGCAAATACCTATTAAAAGGCAAATACCTATTAAAATAGCAAATACCTAAATTAAAAAGGGCAAATACCTATTTAAAAGTATTGCAATACCTATTAAAAAGGCAAATATTTATTTAAATGGCACAAATACCTATTTAAAAAGGCAAATACCTATTAAAATTTTGCAAATACCTATGAAAAAGGCAAATACCTTATTAAAGGGCAAAATACCTATTAAAATTGCAACTACCTATTAAAAAAGCAACGACCCAATGCTATTTTCTCTCTAATGACATACCTATTTAAAAATGCAAATACCTATTAAAATACAAATACCTATTAAAAAGGCAAAATACCTATTAAAAATGCAATTACCTAATTAAAAATGCAAATATCTATTAAAAAGGGCAAATACCTATTAAAAGGCAATAACCTATTAAAAAAGCAAATACCTATTAAAAATTGCAAATACCTAATTAAAAAGGCAAATACCTATGTAAAAAGGCAAATACCTATTAAGAAGGCAAAAACTACCTATTAAAATGGCAATACCTTTTAAAAAAGGCAATACCTATTAAAATGGCAAAGACCTATTTAAAAGGCAAATATTTATTAAAAAGGCAAAATACCTATTTAAAAAGGCAAATACCTATTTAAAATTGCAAATACCTATGAAAAGACAATACCTATTAAAAAGGCAAACCTTTTAAAATTGCAAATAACCTAATAAAAAGGCAATACCATTAAAAAGGCACAAAATACCTATTAAAAATGGAAATACCTATTAATATTTCAAATACCTATTAAAAAGGCAAATACCTATTAAAAAGGCAAATACCTATTAAAAAGGCAAATACCTATTAAGAAGGCAAATACCTTTTAAAAAGGCAAATACCTATTAAAAAAGCAAATACCTATTAAAATTGCAAATACCTAATTAAAAAGGCAAATACCATATTTAAAAAAGAAAAATACCTATTAAAAAGGCAAATACCTAATTAAAATGCAAAATACCTATTTAAAAAGGCAAATACCTAATGAAAATTGCAAATACGGTATTAAAAACTGCAAAAATACTTAATTTAAAAGGCAAATACTATTAAAAGGCAAATACCTATTTAAAAAGGGCAAATACCTATTAAAAAAGCAAAAACCTATTAAAAAAGGCAAATACTATGGAAAATTGCAATACCTTTAAAAAGGCAAATACCTATTTAAAAAGGCAAATACCTATTTAAAAAGGCAAATACCTATTACAAATGCAAATACCTATTTTAAAAAGGCAATAACCTATTAAAAAGGCAAATACCTATTAAAAAAGAAATATCTATTAAAAAGGCAAATACCATTAAAAAGGGGAAATACCTATTAAAATGGCAATACCTATTAAAAATGCAAATACTATTAAAAAAGGCAAATACATATTTAAAGGCAAATAATACCTATTAAAAAGCAAATACCTATTAAAATTGCAAAATACCTATTAAAAAGGCAAATACCATTAAAAAGGCAAATACCTATTAAAAGGACAAATACCTATTAAGAAGGCAAAACCTATTAAAAAGGCAAAAATTTATTAAAAGGCAAATACCTATTAAATTGCAAATACCTATTCAAAGGCAAATACCCTATTTAAAAAGGCAAATACTATTAAAAAGGCAAATATCAAAAAAATCAAAATACCTATTAAAAAGGCCAATACTTACTTTAAAAATTGCAAATACCTATAAAAAAGGCAAAATACCTATTAAAAATGCAAATAACTATTAAATGCAAAAACCTATTAAAAATTGCAAAAATCTTATTTAAAAAGGCAAAATACATATTAAAAAGCAATAACCTATTCAAAAAGGGCAAAATACTCTATTAAAAATTGCAAATACTATAAAAAGGAAATACCTATAAAAAGGTAAATACCTATTAAAAGGACAAACCTATAAGAGGCAAATCCTATTAAAAAAGGCAAATACTATCAAAAAGCGAAATATCCAATGAAAATTGCAAACCTTTTCAAAGGCAAAATACCTATTAAAAAGGGAAATACCTATTAAAAAGGCAAAACCTATTAAAAAACCTATTAGAAAAGCAAATACCTATTAAAAAGGCAAATAACTATAAAAAACAAATACTATTAAAAAAAGGCAATACCCAATGAAAAGGCATACCTATTAAATCAAAAAACCTATTTAAAATTGCAAATATCTATTAAAGGCAAATACCTATTAAAAGGCATATAATACCTATTAAAATTGCCAATAAAAAAAGGCAAATACCTATATAAAAAGGCAAATATCCTATTAAAAAAGGCAAATACTTATTAGAAGGCAATACCTTTTAAAAAGGCAAATACCTATTAAAAAGGCAAATACCTATTAAAATTGCAAATACCTATTCAAAAGGCAAATATTTTTAAAATGGCAAATACCTATTAAAAGCAAATACTATTAAAATTGCAAATACCTATGAAAAAGGAAATACCTATTAAAAAGGCAAATACCTATAGAAATGCAAATTACTATTAAAAAGCAAATACCTATTGAAAAGGCAAATACCTATTAATAAGTCAAATATTATAATTACAAATACCTATTAAAAAGGCAAATACCTATTGAAAAGGCGAATACCTATTAAAAAGGCAAATACCTATTAAGAAGGCAAATACCTATTAAAAAGGCAAATACCTATTAAAAAAGCAAATACCTATGAAAATTGGAAATACCTTTTAAAAAGATAAATACCTATTAAAAGGCAATACCTATATAAATCAAATACCTATTAAAATTGCAAATACCTATTAAAAAGGCAAATACCTAATAAAATTGCAATTACGTATTAAAAGGGCAAATACTTTTTTAAAAGGCAAATACCTATTAAAAAGGCAATACCTATTAAGAGGCAAATACCTATTAAAGCAAAACCTATTAAAAAGGCAAATACTATTAAAAAGGCAAATACCTTTAAAAAGGCAAATACTTATTAAAAGGCAAATACCTATAAAAAGGCAAATACTTTTTAAAAAAGCAAATACCTATTTAAAAAGGCAATTACCTATGAAAAAGGCCAATACCTATTAAAAAATTGCAATTACCTATTAAAAGGCAAATACTATTAAAAATGCAAATACTATTAAGCAAATACCTATTAAAATTGCAAATATTCTATTAAAATGGCAAATACAATAAAGGCAAAACCTTATTAAAAAACAAATACCTCTAAATTGCAAATACCTATCTAAAAGGCAAATACCATAAAAAGGCAAAATACCAATTAAAGGGCAAATACTTTAAGAAGGCAAAAATAACCTATTAAAAAGGCAAATTACCTATTAAAAAGGCAAATACTTTATAAAATTGCAAATACCATATTAAAATTGCAATTACCTATTTAAAAGGCAAAATAACTATTAAAATATTGCAAATACCTTTCAAAAAATCAAATACCTATTAAAAAAGGCAAATAACCTATAATAATTAGCAAAAATAACTATTAAAAAGGCAAAATACCTATTAAAATTGCAATTACCTATAAAAAGGCAAATATTTATTATAAAATGACAAATACCTATTTAAAAGGCCAAATACGTATTAAAATTGCAAATACCTATTGATAAAAAGGCAAATACTATTAAAAAGGCAAATACCTATTAAAATTGCAAAATAGGGCAATTTTAATAGGTATACCTATTAAAAATTCAAAAACCTATTAAAATGCAAATACCTATTAAATTTACAAATGCCTATTAAAAAGGCAAATACCTATTAAAAATGCAAATACCTATTAAAAATGGAAAATACCTATTAAAAAGGCAAATACCTATTAAAAAGGCAAATACCTATTAAAAAGGCAAATACCTATTTAAAAAGGCAAAAACTTATTAAAAAGGCAAATACCTTATTAAAGGGGCAATTACCTATTAAAAATGCAAATACTATAAAAAGGCACATACCTATTAAAATTGCAATACCTATTTTAAAAAGGCAAATACCTATGAATTGCAAATACCTTTTAAAAAGGCAAATACCTATTAAAAGGCAAATACCTATTAAAAAGGCAAATACCTATTAAAACTGCAATTACCTATGAAAAAGGCAAATACCTATTAAAAAGGCAAATACCTATTAAAAAAGCAAATACCTATTAAAAAGGCAAATACCTATTAAAAATGCAAATACCTATTAAAATGCAAATACCTATTAAAATTGCAAATATCTATTAAAAAGGCAAATACATATTAAAAAGGCAAAAACCTATTAAAAAGGCAAATACCTCTTAAAATTGCAAATACTATTAAAAAGGAAATAACCTATTTAAAAAGGCCAAATACCTATTAAAGGGGCAATACCTATTTAAGAAGGCAACTATTAAAGGCCAAATACCATTTAAAAAGGCAAATACCTATTAAAATTGCAAATACCTATTCAAAAGGCAAATACCTATTTAAAAGGCAAATAACTATTAAAATTGCAAATACCTATCAAAAAATCAAATACCTATTAAAAAGGCAAATACCTATTAAAATAGCAAATACCTAGTAAAAAGGCAAATACCTATTAAAATTGCAAATACCTATTCAAAAGGCAAATATTTATTAAAATGGCAAATACCTATTAAAAAGGCAAATACCTATTAAAATTGCAAATACCTTAAAAAGGCATTACCTATTAAAAAAAGGCAAATACCTATTAAAAGTGCACAATACCTATTTAAAAGGCCATTAACCTATTTTAAAAGTCAAATACCCTATTTTAAAAAATGCCAAACTATTAAAATTACAAATGCCTAATAAAAAGGCAAATACCTATTAAAAATGCAAAAACCTATTAAAATTGCAAATATCTATTAAAAAGGCAAATACCTATTAAAATTGCAAATACCTATTAAAAAGGCAAATACCTATTAAAAAGGCAAATACCTATTAAAAAGGCAAATACCTATTAAAAAGGCAAATACTTATTAAAATTGCAAATACCTATTAAAAAGGCAAATATCTATTTAAAGCGAATACCTATTAAAAAGGCAAATACCTATTTAAAAGGCAATACCTATTAAAAAGGCAAAATACCTATTAAAAAAAAGCAAATACCTTTTAAAATTGCAAATACTATTTAAAAAGGCAAAATAACTATTAAAAAGGCAATACCTAATTAAAAGGCAAATACCTATTAAAATTGCAATACCTATTAAAAAAGGAAAATACCTAATAAAATTGCAATTATGTTTAAAAGGGCAAATACTTTTTTTAAAGCAAAATACCATTAAAAAGCAATTACCTATGAAAAAGGCAAATTACCTATTAAAAAGCAAATACTATTAAAAAGGCCAAATACCATGAAAAATTGCAAATATCTTTTAAAAAGGGAAATTACCTATTAAAAAGGCAAAATACCTATTTAAAAAAGGCAAAACCTATTTAAAAAGGAAAATACCTATTAAAAAGGCAAATACCTATTAAAAAGGCAAATACCTATTAAAAAAGCAAATACCTATAAAAAGGCAAATACCTATTAAAAATGCAAATACCTATTAAATGCAAATACCTATTAAATTGCAAATATCAATTAAAAAGGCAAAATTAAAAAGGCAAAAAACTATTAAAAAGGCAAAAACCTATTAAAATGCAAATACCTATAAAAAGGCAAATACCTATTAAAAATGCAAATACCTATTAAAATGGGCAAATACCTATTAAAATTGCAAATATCTATTAAAAAGGCAAATACATATTAAAAAGCAAATACCTATTAAAATGAAAATACCTATTCAAAAGGCAAAATACCTATTTTAAAAGGCAAATAAACTATTAAAATTGCAAATACCTATCAAAAAATCAAATACCTATTAAAAAGGCAAATACCTATTAAAATAGCAAATACCTAGTAAAAAGGCAAATACCTATTAAAATTGCAATTACCTATTAAAAGGCAAATATTATTAAAATGACAAATACCTATTAAAAGGCAAATACCTATTTAAAATTGCAAATACCTATGAAAAAAGGCAAATAACCTATTAAAAAGGCAAATACCTATTAAAATTGTACAATACCTATTAAAAAAGGATAACCTATAAAAAGCAAATACTATTAAATGCAAATACCATTAAAATTACAAATACCTATTAAAAAAGGCAAATACCTATTAAAAAATGCAAATAACCTATTAAAATTGCAAATATCTTTTAAAAAAGGCAAATACTATTAAAGGCAAATACCTATTAAAAAAAAGGCAATTAACCTATTAAATTTGCAAAATACCTTTTAAAAGGCAATACCTATTAAAAAGGCCAAAACGTATTAAAAAGGCAAATACTATTAAAAAGGCAAATACATTAAAAAGGCGAATACCTATTAAAAGGCAAATACTTATTTAAAAATTGCAAATACCTATTCAAAAGGCATATTTATTAAAATTTTGAAATTACCTATTAAAAAGGCAAATAACCTATTTAAATTGCAAATACCTATGAAAAGGCAAATAACTATTAAAAGGCAAATACCTATTAAAATGCAAATACCTATTAAAAAGGCATACACCTATAAAATGGCAATACCTATTAAAAATGCAAATACCTATTATTATTGCAATAACCTATTAAAAAGGCAAAATACCTTTAAAAAAGCAAATACCTATTAAAAGGCAAAACCTATTAGAAGGCAAATACCTATTAAAAAGGCAATACCTATTAAAAAAGCAAATACCTATTAAAATGCAAATACCTATTTAAAAGGCAAATAACCTATTAAAAGGCAAAATACCTATTATACGGGCAAAACTATTAAATGCAATACCTATTGAAAAAGGCAAATACCCCCATAATAAATAGCAATTACGTATTAAAAGGCATTTACTTATTTAAAAGGCAAATACCTATTAAAAGCAAATACCTATTAAGAAGGGACTAATACTTATTAAAAGGCAAATACCTATTAAAAAAGGCAAAGACCTACAAAATTGCAAATACTTTTTAAAAAAAAGCAAAATACCTATTAAAAAGGGCAAATACCTGTTAAAAAAGGCAAATACCTATTAAAATTGCAAATACCTATTAAAAAGGCAAATACCTATTAAAAAGGCAAATACCTATTAAAAAAGCAAATATCTATTAAAAAGGCAAATACCTATTAAAAATGCAAATACCTATTAAAATGCAAATACCTATTAAAATTGCAAATATCTATTAAAAAGGCAAATACATATTAAAAAGGCAAATACCTATTAAAAAGGCAAATACCTATTAAAATTGCAAATACCTATTAAAAAGGCAAATACCTATTAAAAAGGTAAATACCTATTAAAAGGACAAATACCTATTAAGAAGGCAAATACCTATTAAAAAGGCAAATACCTATTAAAAAGGCAATACCTATTAAAAATGCAAATACCTATTAAAATGCAAATACCTATTAAAAAGCAAATACTTTTTAAAATTGCATAATATCTATAAAAGGCAAAATACCATATTAAAAAGGCAAATAACCTATTAAAAGGCAAATACCTATTAAAATTGAATACCTATTAAAAGCAAAAACTTTATAAAAAGGTATAACTATTAAAAGGACAAATACCTATTAAGAAGGCAAATACCTATTAAAAAGGCAAATACCTATTAAAAAGGAAAATATCCATGAAAATTGCAAATACCTTTAAAAAAGGCAAATAACTATTAAAAAGGCAAATACCTATTAAAAAGGAAAATACTTATTAAAATTGCAATAACCTATGAAAAAGGCAAATACCTATTAAAAAGGCAAATACCTATTAAAAAAGCAAATACCTATTAAAAAGGCAAATACCTATTAAAAAAGCAAATACCTATTAAAAATGCAAATACCTATTAAAATTGCAAATACCTATTAAAAAGGCAAATACCTATTAAAAAGGCAAATACCTATTAAAAAAGCAAATACCTATTAAAAGGCAAACCTATTAAAAATGCAAATACCTTATTAAATGCAAATACCTATTAAAATTGCAATACTATTAAAAAGGCAAATTACATATTAAAAAAAGGCAAATACCTATAAAAAGGCAAATACCTATTAAAATTGCAAAACCTATTAAAAAGGCAAATTTCTATTAAAATGGCAATAACTAAAAAAGGAACAAATAACTATTAAGAAGGCAAATACCTATTTAAAAGGGCAAATACTATTAAAAAGGAAAATATCCATGGAAAATTTGCAAATACCTTTAAAAAAGGCAAATAACTATTAAAAAGGCAAATACCTATTAAAAAGGCAAATACCTATTAAAACTGCAATTACCTAAGAAAAAGGCAAATACCTATTAAAAGGCAAATACCTATTAAAAAAGCAAATACCTATTAAAAAGGCAAATACCTATTAAAAATGCAAATACCTATTAAAATGCAAATACCTATTAAAATTGCAAATATCTATTAAAAAGGCAAATACATATTAAAAAGGCAAATACCTATTAAAAAGGCAAATACCTATTAAAAAAGAAAAAACCTATAAAAAGGCAAATACCTATTAAAAAGCAAATAACCTATTAAAAGGGCAATACTATTAAGAAGGCAATACAATTAAAAAGCTCAAATACCTATTAAAAAGGCAAATACCTATTAAAATTGCAAATACCTATTCAAAAAGCAAATACTTATTTAAAAGGCAAATACCTATTAAAATTGCAAATGCCTATCAAAAAATCAAATACCTATTAAAAAGGCAAATACCTATTAAAATAGCAAATACCTATTAAAAAGGCAAATACCTATTAAAAGGGCAAAACCTATTAAAAAGGCAAATACCTATTAAAAAGGCAAATACCTATTAAAAAGGCAAATACCTATTAAAATTGCAAATACCTATGAAAAAGACAAATACCTATTTAAAAGGCAAATACCTATTAAAATTACAAATACCTATTAAAAAGGCAAATACCTATTAAAATTGCAAATACCTATTCAAAAGGCAAATACCTATTAAGAAGGCAAATACCTATTAAAAGCACAATACCATTAAAAAAGCAAATACCTTTTAAAATTGCAAATACCTATTAAAAAGTCAAATACCTATTAAAAAGGCAAATACCTATTAAAAAGGCAAATACATATTAAAATTGCAAATACCTATTAAAAAGGCAAATACCTAATAAAATTGCAAATACCTATTAAAAAGGCAAATACTTATTTAAAAGGCAAATACCTATTAAAAAGGCAAAATACTTATTAAAGAAGAACAAATACCTATTAAAAAGGGAAATACTTATTAAAAAGGCAAATTACCTATGAAATTGCAAATACCTTTTAAAAGGCAAATACCTATTAAAAGGCAAATATTTATTTGGCAAATACCTTTTTAAAAAGGCAAATACTATTAAAAAGGCAAATCCTATTAAAAAGGCAAATACCTATTAAGAAGGCAAATACCAAATAAAATGGCAAATACCTATTAAAAAGGCAAATACCTATTAAAATTGCAAATACCTATTCAAAAGCAAATATTTATTAAAAAGGAGGCAAATACCTATTAAAAGCAAATACCTATTTATAAAAATTGCAAATACCTATGAAACGGCAAATACCTATTAAAAGGCAAATACCTATTAAAATGACAAATACCTATTAAAAAGGCAAATACCTATTAAAAAGGCAAATACCTATTAAAAAGGCAAATACCTATTAAAATTGCAAATACCTATTAAAAGGCAATACCTATTAAAAAGGCAACTATAACTATTAAAAAGCAAATACCTATTAAAGGGCAAATACCTATTTAAAGGCAAATACCTATTAAAAAGGCAATACCTATTAAAAAGGCAAATACTATTAAAAAGTGGCAAATACCTATGAAAAAGGACAATACCTATTAAAAGGCAAATACCTTTTAAAATTAAATACCTATTAAAAAGGCAAATACCTATTAAAAAGGCAAATACCTATTAAAAATGCAAATACCTATTAATATTACAAATACCTATTAAAAAGGCAAATACCTATTAAAAAGGCAAATACCTATTAAAAAGGCAAATACCTATTAAGAAGGCAAATACCAATTAAAAAGGCAAATACCTATTAAAAAAGCAAATACCATTAAAATGCAAATACCTACTAAAAAAGTCAGATACCTATCAAACAAATACCTATTAAAAAGGCAAATACCTATTAAAATTGCAAATACCTATTAAAAAGGCAAATACCTATTAAAAATGCAAATACCTATTAAAAAGGCAAATACTTATTTAAAAGGCAAATACCTATTAAAAAGGCAAATACCTATTAGGAAGGCAAATACCTATTAAAAGGCAAATACCTATTAAAAAGGCAAATACCTATTAAAATTGCAAATACCTTTTAAAAAGGCAAATACCTATTAAAAAGGCAAATACCTATTAAAAAGGCAAATACCTATTAAAATTGCAATTACCTATGAAAAAGGCAAATACCTATTAAAAAGGCAAATACCTATTAAAAAGCAAATATCTATTAAAAAGGCAAATACCTATTAAAAATGCAAATACCTATTAAAATGCAAATACCTATTAAAATTGCAAATATCTATTAAAAGGCAAATACATATTAAAAAGGCAAATACCTATTAAAAAGGCAAATACCTATTAAAATTGCAAATACCTATTAAAAAGGCAAATACCTATTAAAAAGGAAAATACCTATTAAAAGGACAAATAAATATTAAGAAGGCAAATACCTATTAAAAAGGCAAATACCTATTAAAAAGGAAAATACCTATTAAAAAGGCAATACCTATTAAAAATGGCAAATACCATTAAAATGCAAATTACCTATTAAAATTGCAAATAATCTATTAAAAAGGCAAATACTATTAAAAGGCAAAAAAATATAATAAAAAAGCAAATACTATTAAAAAGGCAAATACCTATTAAAAAGGCAAATACCTATTAAAAAGGCAAATACCTATTAAAAAGGCAAATACCTATTAAAAAGGCAAATACCTATTAAAAAGGCAAATACCTATTAAAAAGGAAAATATCCATGAAAATTGCAAATACCTTTTAAAAAGGCAAATACCTATTAAAAAGGCAAATACCTATTAAAAAGGCAAATACCTATTAAAAATGCAAATACCTATTAAAATGGCAAATACCTATAAAAGGCAAATACCTATTAAAAGGCAAATACCTATGAAAAGGCAAATATGTATTAAGAGAAAAAAGGAGGACTAATTAAGATTGGACTTTTCTATAAAGTGGCAAATACCTATTAAAAGGCAAATACCTATTAAAAAAGGCCAAATACCTATTAAAAATTGCAAATACCTATTTAAAAAGGCAAAATTACCTATTAAAGGCAAATACCTATTAAAAAGGCAAATAACCTATTAAGAAGGCAAATACCTATTAAAATGGCAAATACCTATTAAAAAGGCAAATACCTATTAAAATTGCAAATACCTATTCAAAAGGCAAATATTTTTTAAAATGGCAAATACCTATTAAAAAGGCAAATACCTATTAAAAATGGCAATATACTTTGAAAAAGGCAAATACCTTTTAAAAAGACAAATACCTATTTAAAATGTGTATAAATACCTATTAAAAAGGCAGATACCTTTTAAAAGGGCAAATACCTATTAAAATGCAAATACCTATTAATTATTACAAATACTTATTAAAAGGCAAATACCTATTGAAAAGGCAATACCTATTAAAAAGGCCAAAACCTATTAAGGCAAATACCATTAAAAAGGCAAATACCTATTAAAAAACAAATTACCTTTAAAATTGGCAAAACCTATAAAAAGGTAAAGACCTATAAAAAAGGCAAAATTACCTACTTAAAAAGGCAAATACCTATTAAAATTGCAAATACCTATTAAAAAGGGCAAATACCTTATAAAATTGCAATTACGTATCAAAAAGGGAAAATACCTTGTTTAAAAGACAATACCTATTAAAAAGGCAAATACCTATTAAGAGGGGAAATTACCTATTAAAAAGGCAAATACCTATTTTAAAAGGCAAATACTATAAAAATTGCAAATACTTTTAAAAAAGGCAAAATACCTTATTTAAGGCAAATACCTTATTAAAAAGGCAAATACCTATTAAACTGCAATTACCTATGAAAAGGCAAATACCTATTAAAAAAGCAAATACCTATTAAAAAGGCAAATACCTATTAAAAATGCAAATACCTATTAAAATGCAAATACCTATTAAAATTGCAAATATCTATTAAAAAGGCAAATACATATTAAAAAGGCAAATACCTATTAAAAAGGCAAATACCTTTAAAATTGCAAATACCTATTAAAAAGGCAAATACCTATTAAAAATGCAAATACCTATTAAGAAGGCAAATACCTTATTAAGGAAGGCAAACCTATTAAAAAGGCAAATACCTATTAAAAAGGCAAATACCTATTAAAATTGCAAATACCTATTAAAAAGGCAAATACCTATTAAAAAGGCAAATACCTATTAAAATTGCAAATACCTATTAAAAAGGCAAATACCTATTAAAATAGCAAATACCTAGTAAAAAGGCAAATACCTATTAAAATTGCAATTACCTATTAAAAAGGCAAATATTTATTAAAATGACAAATACCTATTAAAAAGGCAAATACCTATTAAAATTGCAAATACCTATTAAAAAGGCAAATACCTATTAAAAGGCAAATACCTATTAAAAAAGCAAATACCTATTAAAA
>JABUQX010063565.1:0-24264 GCA_015478945.1 Trachelipus rathkii | reverse complement strand
TTTTTAATAGGTATTTGCAATTTAATTAGGTATTTGCCTTTTTTTAATTGGTATTTGCCTTTTTCATAGGTATTTGCAATTTAGGTATTTGCCTTTTTAATAGGTATTTGTCATTTTAATAAATATTTGCCTTTTTAATAGGTAATTGCAATTTTAATAGGTATTTGCCTTTTTACTAGGTATTTGCTATTTTAATAGGTATTTGATTTTTTGATAGGTATTTGCAATTTTTTAATAGGGTTATTTTGCCTTTTTAAATAGGTTATTTGCCTTTTCAATAGGTATTTGGCAATTAATAGTATTTGACCTCTTAAATTAGGTATTTTGCCTTTTGGAATAGGTATTTGCCTTCTTAATAGGTATTTGCCCTTTTAATAGGTATTTGCCTTTTTAATAGGTATTTGCCTTTTTAATAGGTATTTGCAATTTAAAAGGTATTTGCCTTTTTAATAGGTTTTTGCCTTTTTAATATGTATTTTCCTTTTTAATATTTGCCATTTTAATAGGTATTTGCATTTTTAATAGGTATTTGCATTTTTAATAGGTATTTGCCTTTTTAATAGGTATTTGCCTTTTTAATAGGTATTTGCCTTTTTCATAGGTAATTGCAGTTTTAATAGGTATTTGCCTTTTTAATAGGTATTTGCCTTTTAAAAGGTATTTGCCTTTTTAAAAGAATTGTAATGTGTTATAGGTCTTTGTCCTTTCTAAATTCCTTCTTCGCCATTTAAATTTTAATTTGGCCCTCTTATAGTATTTGCCCTTCTTTAATTAGGTATGCCTTTTAAAAAACAGTATTTTGCCCTTAATACGTAATGCCACATTTTCATTAGGAATTGCCTTTTTAATAGTATTTGCAATTTTTAATAGGTATTTGCCTTTTTAAATAGGTTTTTTGCCTTTTTAATAGGTTATTGCCTTTTTAATAGGTATTTGCAATTTTTAAAAGTATTTGCTTTTTAATAGGTATTGCCTTTTTAAATAGGTATTTGCCTTATGAATAAATAGGTATTTGCCTTTTTAATTAGTATTTGCCTTCAATAGGTATTTGCCTTTTTATAGGTATTTGCAATTTTAAAGTATTTGCCCTTTAATAAGGTATTTGCCTTTTTAGGTATTTTGCCTTTTTAATAGGTATTTTGCATTTTAATAGGTATTTGACACGTCGAAGAGGTATTTGCCTTTTTCATTGGCTATTTTGCAATTTTAATAGGTATTTGCCTTTTTAATAGGTATTTGCCTTTTTAATAGGTATTTGCCTTTTTAATAGGTATTTGCCATTTTAATAGGTATTTGCCTTTTTAATAGGTATTGCCTTTTAATAGGTATTTTCACGCTTCTTAATAGGTATTTGCCTTTTTAATAGGTATTTGCCTTTAATAGGTATTTGCCTTTTAATAGGTATTTTGCAATTTTAATAGGTAATTTGCCTTTTAATAGGTATTTGCTTGTTAATAGGTATTTGCCTTTAAATAGGTATTGCATTTTTAATAGGTTTTTGCATTTTATAGGTATTTGCCTTTTTATAGGTATTTGCCTTTTAATAGGTATTTGCCTTTTTAATAGGTATTTGCCTTTTTCATAGGTTATTGCAATTTTAATAAGTATTTGCCTTTTTAATAGGTATTTGCCTTTTTAATAGGTATTTGCCTTTTTAAAAGGTATTGCATTTTCCATGGATATTCTTCCTTATTTAATGAGGTATTTTGCCTTTTTAAGGTATTTTGCCTTCTTAATAGGTATGTTGTCTATTTAATAGGTATTTGCCTTTTTTAATAGGTATTTGCCTTTGTTAATAGGTATTTGCAATTTTATAGGTATTTGCCTTTTAAATAGGTAATTATACCTATTAAAAAAGCAAATACCTATTAAAATTGCCCTATTTTGCAATTTTAATAGGTATTTGCATTTTAATAGGTATTTGCATTTTTAATAGGTATTTGCCTTTAATAGGATTTCCTTTTTAATAGGTATTTGCCTTTTTAATAGGTATTTGCCTTCTTAATAGGTATTTGTCCTTTTAATAGGTATTTACCTTTTTAATAGGTATTTGCCTTTTTAATAGGTATTTGCAATTTTAATAGGTATTTGCCTTTTTAATAGGTATTTGCCTTTTATATAGGTTATTTGCCTTTTTAATAGATATTGGCAATTTAAAAGGTATTTGTAATTTTAATACGTATCTGCATTTTTAATAGGTATTTGCAATTTTAAAGGTATTTGATTTTTTAATAGGTATTTGCCTTTTTAATAGGTATTTGCCTTTTTAATAGGTATTTGCCATTTTAATAGGTATTTGCCTTTTTAATAGGTATTTGCTTTTTAATAGGTATTTGCCTTTTAAAAGGTATTTGCATTTTTCATAGGTATTTGCCTTTTTAAATAGGTATTGCCTTTTAATAGGTATTTGCCTTCCTAATAGGTATTTGCCTTTTTTAATAGGTATTTGCCTTTTTAACATAAGTATTTGCCTTTTTATTACGTATTTGCAATTTTATTAGGTATATGGCTTTTTTAATAGGTATTTGCAATTTTAATAGATATTTGCCTTTTTTAATAGGTATTTGTATTTTAAATAGGTATTTCTATTTTTTTTAAAAGGTATTTGTAATTTTAATAGGTAATTTGCTTTTTTAATAGGTATTTGCCTTTTTTATTGGTATTTGCTTCTCAATAGGTATTTGCCTTTTAATAGGTAATTGCCTTTTTAATAGGTATTTCTTTTTTAATAGGTATTTGTATTTTTAATAGGTATTTGTTTTTTAAATAGGTATTTGTATTTTTAATAGGTATTTGTATTTTTTAATAGGTATTTGCAATTTTTAAAAGGTATTGCCTTTTTAATAGGCTATTTGTCTTTTCATAGGTATTGCAATTTTATAGGTATTTGCCTTTTATAGGTATTCTGCCATTTTAATAGATATTTGCTTTTTTAATAGGTATTTGCCCTTTTAATAGGTATTTGCCTTTTTAATAGGTATTTGCCTTTTTAATAGGTATTGCCTTTTTAGGTATTTGTAAGTTTAATAGGTATTTGCCTTTTTAATAGGTATTTGCCCCTTTTGATAGGTATTGCCTTTTTAATAGGTATTTGGCATTTTTTAATAGGTATTTGCCATTTTTAATAGGGTATTTGCCGTTTTCATAGGTATTTGCAATTTTAATAGTTTATTTGCCTTTTAATAGGTATTTGGAATTTTATAAATATTTGCCTTTTGAAAGGTATTTGCAATTTAATAGGTATTTGCCTTTTAATAGGTAATTGCAATTTTAATAGGTATTTGCCTTTTAATAGGTATTTGCCCTTTTTAATAGGTATTTGCCTTTTAATAGCGTATTTGCCTTTTTTAAAAGGAATTTGCAATTTTTAATAGGTATTTGCCTTTTTTAATAGGTATTTGCCTTTTTAAAGGGTATTGAAATTTTCATAGGTATTTGCCTTTTTAATAGGTATTTGCCTTTTATAGGTATTTGTCTTCTTAATAGGTATTTGCCTTTTTAATAGGTATTTGCCTTTTAAATAAGTATTTGCCTTTTTAATAGGTATTGCCTTTTTTTAATAGGTATTTGCCTTTTTAATAGGTATTGCAATTTTAATATGATTTTGCCTTTTTAATAGGATATTTGCCTTTTATAGGTATTTGACTTTTAATAGGTATTTGCTTTAATAGGTATTTGCTTTTAATAGGTATTGGCTTTTGATAGTATTTGCTTCTTAATTAGGTATTTGCCATTTTGAATAGGTATTTGCAATTTTAATAGGTATTTTTCTTTTTAATAGGTATTTGCTTAATTTTAATAGGTTATTCGCCTTTTAAATAGGTATTTGTCTTTTTTCATAGGTATTTGCAATTTTAATAGGTATTGCCTTTTTAATAGGTATTTGCCTTTTTAATAGGTATTTGCCCTTTTTAATAGGTATTTGCCTTTTTAATAGGTATTTGCCTTTTTAATAGGTATTTGCCATTTTAATAGGTATTTGTCTTTTTAATAGGTATTTGCAATTTTTTTTAATAGGTATATGCAATTTTAATAGGTATTGCCATTTAAATAAGTATTGGCTTTTTTGAATAGGTATTACAATTTTAATAGGTAATTTGCCTTTTAAAGTATTTGACTTTTTAATTGGGTATTGGCCTTCTTAATAGCGTATTTGCCCTTTTAATAGGTATTTTGCCTTTTTAATAGTATTTTGCCTTTTAATAGGTTTTTTCAATTTTTTAGGTATTTGCCTTTTTAATAGGTATTTGCCTTTTTAATATGTATTTGCCTTTTTAATAGATATTTGCAATTTTAATAGGTATTTGCATTTTAATAGGTATTTGCATTTTTAATAGGTATTTGCCTTTTTAATAGGTATTTGCTTTTTTAATAGGTATTTGCCTTTTTAATAGGTATTTGCCTTTTTCATAGGTTATTGCAATTTTAATAAGTATTTGCCTTTTTAATAGGTATTTGCCTTTTTAATAGGTATTTGCCTTTTTTAAAGGTATTTGCAATTTTCATGGATATTTTCCTTTTTAATAGGTATTTGCCTTTTTAATAGGTATTTGCCTTCTTAATAGGTATTTGTCCTTTTAATAGTTATTTACCTTTTTAATAGGTATTTGCCTTTTTAATAGGTATTTGCAATTTTAATAGGTATTTGCCTTTTTAATAGGTATTTGCCTTTTTAATATGTATTTGCCTTTTTAATAGATATTTGCAATTTTAATAGGTATTTGCATTTTAATAGGTATTTGCATTTTTAATAGGTATTGCCTTTTTAATAGGTATTTGCAATTTTAATAGGTATTTGCCTTTTTAATAGGTATTTGCCTTTTTAATAGATATTTGCAATTGTTATAGGTTTTTGCATTTTTAATAGGTATTTGCCTTTTTCATAGGTATTTGCCTTTTTAATAGGTATTTGCTTTTTTAATAGGTATTTGCCTTTTTAAATAGGTATTTGCCTTTCTCATAGGTATTGCAATTTTAATAAGTATTTTCCTTTTTAATAGGTATTTGCCTTTTTAATAGTTATTTGCCTTTTTTAAAGCTACTTTGCATTCATTGGATGATTTTCCTTTTTTAATATATTTGCCTTCCAATTGTACTGCCTCATCACTTGAGATATGTTCTTTTCCTAGTTCTTTACCTTTTTTAATAGGTTTTTGCCTTTTAAGAGGTATTTGCAATTTTAATAGGTTTGCCTTTTTAATAGGTATTTGCCTTTTTAATATGTATTTGCCTTTTTAATAGATATTTGCAATTTTAATAGGTATTTGCATTTTAATAGGTATTTGCATTTTTAATAGGTATTGCCTTTTTAATAGGTATTTTCCTTTTTAATAGGTATTTGCCTTTTTAATAGGTATTTGCCTTCTTAATAGGTATTTGTCCTTTTAATAGGTATTTACCTTTTTAATAGGTATTTGCCTTTTTAATAGGTATTTGCCTTTTTAATAGGTATTTGCCTTTTTAATAGGTATTTGCCTTTTTAATATGTATTTGCCTTTTTAATAGATATTTGCAATTTTAATAGGTATTTGCATTTTAATAGGTATTTGCATTTTTAATAGGTATTTGCCTTTTTAATAGATATTTGCTTTTTTAATAGGTATTTGCCTTTTTAATAGGTATTTGCCTTTTTCATAGGTAATTGCAATTTTAATAGGTATTTGCCTTTTTATTAGGTATTTGCCTTTTTAATAGGTTTGCCTTTTTGAAAGGGTATGTGCCAATTTTTCGTAGGTATTGCTCCTTTATTAATAGGTATTTTGCATTTTTAATAGGTATTTGCTTTCTTAATAGGTATTTGCCTTTTATAGGGTATTGACTTTTAAATAAGTATTTGCCTTTTTAATACGTATTTGCAATTTTTATTAGGTATTTGCCTTTTTAATAGGTATTTGCCTTTTTAATAGGTATTTGCCTTTTTTAATAGGTATTTGCCTTTTTAATAGGTATTTGCCTTTTAATAGGTATTTGCAATTTTAATAGGTATTTGCTTTTTTAATAGGTATTTGCCTTTTTAATAGGTATTTGCCTTCTTAATAGGTATTTGCCTTTTTAATAGGTATTTGCCTTTTAATAGATTATTTTGCCTTTTTAATAGGTATTTGTAATATAAATAGGTATTTGCATTTTTAAAATAGGTTATGCTTTTTAATACGGTATTTGCCTTTTAATTAGGTATTTGCCCATTTTAATTAGGTATTTGCCTTTTTAATAGGTATTTGTCTTTTTAATAGGTATTTGCAATTTTATTAGGTAAATGCCTTTTTAATAGGTATTTGCCATTTAATTAATATATTTGTTAAAATTGCCCTATTTTGCAATTTTAATAGGTATTTGCCTTTTTTAATAGGTATTTGCCAATTGTAATAGGTATTTGCCTTTTTTAATAGGTATTGCCTTTTTATAGGTATTTGCCTTTTTAATAGGTATTTGCCTTTTTAAAAGGTTATTTGCATTTTAATAGGTTTATTGCCGTTTTTAATAGGTATTTGGCCTTTTTAATAGTATTGCCTTTTTAAAGATATTGCAATTTTAATAGGTTATTGCCTTTTTAATATAGGTATTTACCTTTGTAATAGGTATTTGTAATTTTAATAGGTATTTGCATTTTTAATAGCGTATTTGCTTTTTTAATAGGTATTTGCCTTTTTAATAGGTTTTTGCCTTTTAATGAGGTATTTGCCTTTTTATATAGGTATTTGCCTTTTGCATAGTATTTTGCAATTTTCAATGGTATTTGCCTTTTTAATATGTATTTGCCTTTTTAATAAATATTTGCCTTTTTAATAGGTAATTGCAATTTTTAATAGGTATTTGCCTTTTATAGGTATTTGCTATTTTAATAGGTATTTTGCCTATTTTAATAGGTAATTTGATTTTTTTGATAGGATATTTTGCAATTTTAATAGTTATTTGCCTTTTAAATAGGTTATTTGCCTTTTGAATAGGTATTTTCAATTTTAATAGGTATTTGCCTTTTTAATAGGGGTTATTTGCCTTTTTAATAAATTTGACTTCTTAAATAGGTATTTGCCCCTTTAATAGGTATTTGCCTTTTTAATAGGGATTTGCCTTTTAATAGGTATTTGCATTTTTAATTAGGTATTTGCCTTTTTGGTTTTTGCCTTTTTATTATGTATTTGCCTTTTTAATAGGAATTTGCAATTTTAATAGGTATTTGCATTTTAATTAGGTATTTCATTTTTTAATAGGTATTTTTTTAATAGGTATTTGCATTTTTAATAGGTATTTGCCTTTTTAATAGGTATTTGCCTTTTTCATAGGTAATTGCAGTTTTAATAGGTATTTGCCTTTTTAATACGTTAGTTATTGCCTTTTTAATAGGTATTTTTCCCTTTTTAAAAGATATTTGCAATTTTCATAGGTATTTGGCCTTTTTAATAGGTATTTGCTTTTAATAGGTATTTGCCTCTTATAGGTATTTGCCTTTTTAATAGGTATCTTGCCTTTTAAAAGTATTCTGCCCTTTATATACATATTGCAATATTTATAAGGTATTTGCCTTTTTAATGTATTGCAATTTTAATAGGTATTTGCCTTTTTAATAGGTTATTCTGCCTTTTTAATAGGTATTTTACTTTTTAATAGTGTTTTATTTGCCAATTTTAAAAGGCTATTTGCTTTTTTAATAGGTATTTGCCTTTTTAATAGGTATTTGCCCTCTTAATAGGTATTTGCCTTTTTAATAGGTATTCGCCTTTTCAATAGATATTTGCCTTTTTAAATAGGTATTTAGTAATATTTATAGGATTTGCCTTTTTATAGGTATTTGCCTTTTTTAATAGGAATTTGCCTTTTTAATAGGTATTAGAATTTTAATAGGTTATTTGCCTTTTTAATAAGGTATTTGCCTATTTCATTAGGGTATTTCCAATTTAATAGGTATTTGCTTTTTATAGGTATTTGCCATTTAAAAAAAAAAAAAATAAATATTTTTTTGCTACTTCTTTAATAGGTATTTGCCTTTTTAATAGGTATTTGCCTTTTTAATAGGTATTTGCCTTTTTTATTTGCAATTTTAATAGGTATTTGCCTTTTTAATAGGTATTTGCCTTTTTAATAGGTATTTGCCTTTAATAGGTATTTGCCTTTTTTAATAGGTATTTGAAATTTTTAATAGGTATTTGCTTTTTATAATAGGTATTTGCCTTTTTAATAAGTGTATTTGCCTTCTTATAGGTATTTGCCTTTTAATAGGTATTCTTTTTAATAGGTATTGCCTTTTTATTAGGTATTTGTTTTTTAATAGGTATTTGCCTTTTTAATAGGTATTTGCCTTTTTCATAGGTTATTGCAATTTTAATAAGTATTTGCCTTTTTAATAGGTATTTGCCTTTTTAATAGGTATTTGCCTTTTTAAAAGGTATTTGCAATTTTCATGGATATTTTCCTTTTTAATAGGTATTTGCCTTTTTAATAGGTATTTGCCTTCTTAATAGGTATTTGTCCTTTTAATAGTTGATTTACCTTTTTAATTAAGTATTTGCCTTTTTAATAGGTAATTGCAATTTTAATAGGTATTTGCCTTTTTAATAGGTATTTGCCTTTTTAATATGTATTTGCCTTTTTAATAGATATTTGCAATTTTAATAGGTATTTGCATTTTAATAGGTATTTGCATTTTTAATAGGTATTGCCTTTTTAATAGGTATTTTCCTTTTTAATAGGTATTTGCCTTTTTAATAGGTATTTGCCTTCTTAATAGGTATTTGTCCTTTTAATAGTTATTTACCTTTTTAATAGGTATTTGCCTTTTTAATAGGTATTTGCAATTTTAATAGGTATTTGCCTTTTTAATAGGTATTTGCCTTTTAATATGTATTTGCCTTTTTTAATAGATATTTGCAATTTTAATACGGTATTTGCATTTTAATAGGTATTTGCCATTTGTAATAGGTATTTTTGCCTTTTTTAATACGATTTTTGCTTTTTTAATAGGTATTTGCCTTTTTAATAGGTATTTGCCACTTTCATAGGTAATTGCAATTTTAATAGGTATTTGCCTTTTTATTAGGTATTTGCCTTTTTAATAGGTATTTGCCTTTTTAAAAGGTATTTGCAATTTTCATAGGTATTTGCCTTTTTAATAGGTATTTGCCTTTTTAATAGGTATTTGCCTTCTTAATAGGTATTTGCCTTTTTAATAGGTATTTGCCTTTTAAATAAGTATTTGCCTTTTTAATACGTATTTGCAATTTTATTAGGTATTTGCCTTTTTAATAGGTATTTGCAATTTTAATAGGTATTTGCCTTTTTAATAGGTATTTGCCTTTTTAATAGGTATTTGCCTCATTAATAGGTATTTTGGCATTTTATAGTTATTTGCTTTATTTTAATAGGTATTTGGCCTTTTGTTAATAGGATATTTGCCTTCTTAATAGGTATTTGCCTTTTTTTTAGATAGGTATTTTTGCCTTTTTAATAGGTTATTTGCCTTTTTAATAGGTTATTGCAATTTTAATAGGTATTTTGCATTTTTAATAGTATTGCCTTTTTAATAGGATTTGGCCTTTTTAATAGGTATTTGTTTTAATAGGTATTTCCTTTTTAATAGTATATTTGATCTTTAAAATTGCCCTATTTTGCAATTTTAATAGGTATTTGCCTTTTTTAATAGGTTTTCCATTTTAATAAATATTTGCCTTTTGAATAGGTATTTTCAATTTTAATAGGTATTTGCCTTTTTAAAGAGTATTGCCAGTTAATAGGTATTTGCCCTCTTAATAGGTATTTGCTTTACCATAGGGATGGTGCCATTCAAGAAGTATTTGCCTTTTTTTAAAGGTATTTGCAATTCTAATAGTTTAAGGCGTTTGTAATACCCCATTTTGCATTTTTAAACGGTATTGCCTTTTTAATAGGTAATTGTAATTTAATAGGATTTGCCTTTTTAATAGGTATTTGCCTTTTTAATAGCGTATTTGCCTTTTTAATAGGTATTGCAATTTTAATAGGTATTTGCCTTTTTAATGAGTCTTTGCCATTTTAATAAATATTTTGCCTTTTTGAATATGGTATTTTGCCAATATTTAATACGTGATTGCCTTTTTAATAGGCTATGCCATTTTAATAGGTGATTTGCCTTCCTAATAGGTATTTGCCTTTTTATAGGTATTTGCTTTTTTTATAGTTATAGGTATTTGCCTTTTAATAGGTATTTTCCCAACTCAAATAAACATTTTCCATTCTATAGTATTTGCCTTGTAAAAAAAGTATTTGCCCTTTTCATAGGATTTGCTTTTTAATAGGTAATTTGCCTTTTTAATAGGTATTTTGCCTTTTTTTAATAGGTATTGCCTTTTAATAGTATTTGCCTTTTTAATAGGGTATTGGCAATTTTAATATGTATTTGCCTTAAATAGGTATTGCCTTTATAGCCGGTATTTGCAATTTTTAAAAGGTATTTGCTTTTGTAATTAGGTATTTGGCCTTTTTAATGGATGGGTGATTTGCCTCCTTAATAGGTATTCCTTATTAAAAGTCCGGTACTTGCCTTTTCATAGCTGATCGGTGTTACTTTGCCTTTTTTAACAGGTCACCTTTTGCCTTTTTTAATTAGGGTACTTGTACCCGTATTTTAAACTAAATAGCTTGCCTTTTGTGAATACGGTAATTGCAAATGTTTACTTAGGCTATTTGCCTTTTTAATAGGTATTTGCAATTTTTCAATATAGGTATTTGACCTTTTTAATAGGGTATTTGTAATCTCTTAATACGGCGCCCACGGCGGGCGCGCCAGCGACGCTGACGACGCAGGCCGCCTGACGCCACAACGGGCGTCCGCGGTATTTGCGATTTTAATAGGTATTTGACTTTTTAAATAGGTATATGCCTTTTTAATATGTATTTTAATTTTTTAATAGGTATTTGCCTTTTTTAATAGTTATTTGCCTTTTTTCATACAGTAAAAAAATTTTCTTTTGCAATTTTTCAATTCGTATCTGCCTTTTTAATAGGTATTTGTCATTCCAATACATAGTTGTCCTTTTTAATTGTAACATCAACTTCTACTCCTGTATTGCCAATTTTAATAACAGGTAATACCTTATTTGTAATTACGGCTATTTGGCCCTTTTTTAATTGTATCTTAGCCTGAATTTTAATAGGATATTTGCATATTTTAATATGTATTCTTACTATGGTATTGCCTATTTTTAAATAGAGGGTATTTGCCCCTTTTTAATAGGTATTGATTTTTTGATAGGTATTTCGCAATTTTAATAGCAGGTATTTGCCTTTAAATAGGTATGTGCCTGTTTGAATAGTCGGTATTTGATGAATTTTAATAGGTTTTGCCTTTTTAATAAGGTATTGCCTTTTCTAATAGGTTATTTGACCTTTCTTAATAGGAATATTGCCTTTTAATACGGTATTGGCCGTTGCTTTATATTTATGCCTTTTTTAATAGGTATTTGCAATTTTAATTAGTGTATTTGCTTTTTATAGGTATTTGCCCTTTTTACATATGTTATCGCCGTTGTTTACATAGATTATTCGCCAAATCTTTTAATACACTAGATACACGCAGATTGCATAGCTCTTCAATAGGTATTTGCATTTTTAATAGGCATTTGCCTTTTTAATAGGTATTTGCTTTTTTTTTATAGGTATTTGCCTTTCAAATAGGTATCTGCCTTTTTCATAGGTAATTGCCATAGTATTCTTACATAGCGGATATTTGCAAATTTTTAATAGGGTATTTGCTTTTTAATAGGTACTTTGCCATTTTTAATAGAGGTTACTTGCCCTTCTTTAATAGGTCATTTGCAATTAATAGGCATTTGTTTTTTAATAGGTGGTATTTGCCTTTTTAATAGTATTTGCCTTTTTAATAGGTATTTGCCTTTTTTAATAGGTATTCGAGCTTGTCATTACAGGTATTTCCAGTTTAATAAAGGTTATTTGTAATTTAATAGGTTATTTGCATTTTTAATAGGTATTTGCCTTTTTAATTAGGTATTTGCCTTTTTAATAGCGTATTTGCACAACTTTTACATATCATGGTTTTTATTTGCACACATTGCTTCTCTTAAGTAATCGGCACACGCGCGTATTTGCTCTTTATACGTCGAGGGTAATTTTGCAATTAATAAGGTATTTGCCTTTTTAATCATCATTGGGTATTTGCGTACTTTAATTAATACTGCACAAGTGAGTATTATGCATCCCTTTTTCTAAATATGGCTATTTTTGCGAATGATTTAACTACTCCAGGTTAATTCTGCCTTTTCCTCTTTAATAATGAAGGTATTTTGCCTTTTTAATAGGCATTGCTCCTCTCTTTTCAATACGATAATTTGCCAAAAATTTAATACGCGGTAGTATGTTGCTATTTTTTAATACACGTCCGGTATTTGACCTTTTTAATAGGTTATTTGTCCTAATTTTATTAGGGTATTTGCATTTTAATAGGGGGTAAATTCCGATCAATAATTCTTAATCGAGACGTACTTATGCCTTCTTTAATGACCAGTTATTATTTGCAATTTCAATTAAGGGGTAATTTGCCTTTTTCATAGGTACTTGCAATCCTTTTTAATAGGTATTGCTTTTTTAATAGGTATTTGCCTTATTAAGAATAAAGGTCATTTGCATTCTTTCCAATCACTCCTTATCAGTATGTCAGCCTCGACCATCATATCTTAACTAAGGTATCTCGCCTTCCTTAATAGGTATTTGCTCTTTTAAAAGGTATTTGCCTTTTTAAAATAGGTATTTGCATTTTTTAATAGGTATTTGCCTTTTTCATAGGTATTTGCCTTTTTGAATAGGTATTTGCCTTTTTTTAATAGGTATTTGCCCTTTTTAATAGGTATTTGCCCTCTTAATAGGTATTTTATTTGTTTTTTTAATAAGTATTTGCCTTTTTAATAGTGGTATATTGGCCTTTGAATAGGGTATTTGGCCTTTTAAAATGTATTTGCAATTTTCATGGTATTGCCTTTTTAATAGTATTTGCCTTTTTAATTAGGTATTCGCCTTTTAATAGGTATTTGGCCTTTTAATAGGTATTTGTCCTTTAAATAAGTTTTTGCCTTTTTAATAGGTATTTGCATTTTAATAGGTATGTGCCTTTTACATAGGCGTATTTTGCCTTTTTAATTGGGTATAGCAATTGTAAATAGGTATTGTCTTTTCTTAATAGGGTAATTTGCCTTTTTCTTTTTAATAGGCTATTTGCCTTCTTATAGATTGCTTTTTATTAGGTAATTTCCCTTCCTTAATAGCTTATTTGCCTTTTTATTATGGTATTGTGCCTTTTTAATAGGTATTTGATAATTTTAATAGGTATTTGCTCTTTTTAATAGTATTTGACTTTTATTAGGTATTTGCCATTTTAATAGAATATTTGCAATTTTAATACGAATTTTGCCCTTTTTAATAGGTATTGCCTTTTTTAAAGTACGTATTTGCCTTTTAATAGGTATTTTTTATTTTTATAGGTATTGCCTTTTTAATAGTATGGGTATTTGCCTTTTAATAGGTATTTGTCCTTTTTTAATAAGGTATTTGCCTTTTTAATAGGTATTTGCCTCTTTTAATAGGTGATTGCTTAATTTAATTAGGGTAATTTTCCTTTTTAATATTGGTATGTTGCCCTTTTGATAGGTCTGTTTGCAATATTCTAATAGCGATATTTCGCCTTAATAAGTATTGCAACTTTTTATAATAGGTTTTTGCCAATTTAATAGGGTTATTTGCTTTTTTAAATAGGATTTGCCATAATTATAAGGATTTGCCTTTAATAGGTATTTGCTTTTAATAGGTATTTGCCTTTTTAAAGTAATTGCCTTTTAAATAGGTATTGCAATTTAATAGGTATTTTGCCTTTTTAAAAAGGTATTTGCCTTATTTAATAGGGTATTTCACTTTGTTTAAATAATATTTTATTAAAATTATTATAAATGTCATTTGCATTATTAATAGTATTTGCCTTTTTAATAGGTATTCTCCATTTTAATAGGTATTGGCATTTTTAATAGGTTTTAACTTTTTAATAGGTATATGCCTTTTTAATAGGTATTTGCAATTTTAATAGGTATTTGCCTTTTTAATAGGTATTTGCCTTTTTAATAGGTATTTGCTTTTAATAAACGGTATTTGTCATCTTTTTACATGGTAATTGCAAAGTTTTAAATAAGTATTTGGCCTTTTCTATAGGGTATTTGCCCTTTCTTAATAGGTATTTGCCTTTTTTAAACGGTATTTGCAATTTTCACATGGATAATTTGCCCTTTTAACTAGGGTATTAGCCTTTTTAAAGGTATTTTGCCTTTTTTTTTAATAGGTATTGCTTTTAATAGGTATTTGCCTCCTTTTTTTTTTATAAAGAGAAAAAAAAATACAAAACACTAATGAAATAAAGGAAATACAATTAACCCTCGTTCCCAGCTCGCTCCTCCAGATTACTGCATCTTCCTAGAAGTTGCATATCATTTCCCCCTCCCCCGGGTTTGCAAAGTCAAAGATCGCCGATGCCACATTCGAGTTGGCTCGAGGTTCATGAAGCCATACTCAAAATCTGACCGACTCCATCTTCAAATATCACTTTTCTCGCTGTGACATATCTACATAAGTTTGGACGCGCAAAAACTGATCTCCTGAAGCGGCATTACCTTCCCTTTACAGATGCACCGCCGAAGCACCCCCCTACGGCCGCCTAAATCCTCCTTCAATTCCTTTTTCCACGAATGGACGTTACGGCCCGCGGGCTACGACTAGCCGATAAGCACCCCTTCGACACGTAAACGCTCCACCTGCTAAGCTGAATAAGCCGGCAACACCGTTCTACTCCACGATGTATCAAAGTCGAAAACCGCAGACATAGTACAACGCGCGACGGCTTACGGCCTCATTTATCCCATACTATCGAAAGCACACCACAGAAACGCTCAGAGGATCTATCCGGCTAACTACACTCGACACGGCAAATATCATCAATAAAAATGAAAAATAAGTATTTGCCTTTTGGTATATAGGTATTTGCATATTTTAAGTACGGGTATTTGCCACTTTTATACTGGGTATTTGCCTTTTAATAGGTATTGGCAATTTTTAATAGGGATATTTGCTTTTTCTGATAGGTATATTAGGCACATTTTTAATATGTATTTGCCTTCTCTAATAGTATTTGTCTTTTAATAGGTATTTGCCTTTTTAATAGTATTTTGAAATTTTAATAGTATTTGCCTGTTTTAAAAGTATTTTGACTTTTATTTATAGATGTTGCCATTTTAATAGATATTTGCAATTTTAATAGGTATTTGCCTTTTTAATAGGTATTTGCCTTTTTAATAGGTATTTGCCTTTTTAATAGGTATTTTTTTTAATAGGTATTTGACTTCTTTTTAATAGTCATTTGCCTTTTTAATAGTACTTTGTCTTTTTTAATAAGTTATTGCCTTTTTAATAAGTAATTGCAATTTTTTTAAGAGGTATTTGCTTTTTTAATAGGTTATTTGCCTTTTTAAACAGCGGAGTATATTTGCCTTTTTAATAGGTATTTGCATTTTTAATAGGTATTTGCCTTTTTAATAGGTATTTGCCTTTTTAATAGGTATTTGCAATTTTAATAGGTATTTGCCTTTTTAATAGGTATTTGTCTTTTGAATAGGTATTAGCAATTTAGTAGGTATTTGCCTTTTTAATAGGTATTTGTAATTTTAATAGGTATTTGCATTTTTAATAGGTATTTGCCTTTTTAATAGGTATTTGCCTTTTTAATAGGTATTTGCCTTTTTAATAGGTATTTGCAATTTTAATAGGTATTTGCTTTTTAAATAGTATGTGTGGCAATTTTTAAGAAGTATTTGCCTTTTTAAATATGGTAATATGTACCCTTGCTTAATACGGTAATTGCCTTTTTAAATAGGTTTTTGCCTTTTTAATAGGTATTTGCCTTTTTAATAGGTATTTGTAAGTTTAATAGGTATTTGCCTTTTAATAGGTATTTGCCTTTTTAATAGGTATTTGCCTTTTTAATAGGTATTTGTTTTAAAGTTATTTACCTTTTTAATAGGATTGGCCTATTATTCATAGGTATTTGCCCTTTAATAAGGTATTTGCCTTTTTTTAATTTGGTATGCCATTGTAATTAAATATTTGCTCTTTATGAATAGGAATTTGTCAAATCTCTGCTTAATTAGGTATTTGCCTTTAATAGGTCTATTTGCCCATTTTAATAGGTACTTTGCCTTCCTAATAGAGTGTATTTGATCCCTGTCTTTAATATGTATTTGCCCTTTTTTAATAAGTATTTGCCTTTTTTAATAGGTATTGCAATTGTTAATAGGTATTTGCCTTTTTTAATAGGTCATTTGCCTTTTTTAATAGGTCTATGCCTTTTTAACTACGGTATTTGCTGTTTTTTTAATAGCGTATTTGCCTTTTTAATAGGTTATTTGCCTTTTTAAAAGGTTGTCTTCTTAACAGGTATTTGCCTTTTTAATAAGTATTTTGCCTTTTTAAGTAGGGTTTTGCCTTTTTAACAGGTATTTGCAATTTTAATAGGTATTTGCCTTTTAATAGGTATTTGCCTTTACAATAGGATATTTACCTGTTTCTGTAATAATGTATTTGCAATTTTGAATAGGGATTTGCCTTTTAATAAAGGTACTTTGCCATTTTCAATAGGTATTTATGGCCTTCTTTAATAGTATTGCCTTTTTTAATAGTATTTGCCTTTTAATACAGTATTTTGCCTTTTTTTAAGGTCATTCTGCAATTTTAATAAAGTATTTGCATTTCTATTCGGTACCAAACATAAGAATCATTCCTTTGTTTCTCGGCAATTGTCTTTTTAAATAGGTATTTAGCAATTTTAGTTAGGTATTGGTCCTTTTAATAGGTGTTTGCCCTTTTAATATGTATTTGCCTTCTTAATAGGTTTATGCCTTTTTAATAGGTATTTGCCTTTTTCCTAGGTATTTGCAATTTTAATTTACATTAGGTTATTTGGAAATTTTAATTAGGTATTTGCCTTTTTAATAGGTATTTGCAATTTTAAAAAGGTATTTGCCATTTTTAATAGGGTATTTGCCTTTTAATAGGTATTTGCCGTTTTATAGGATATTTTGCCTTTTTAATACTCGGTATTAATGCCTTATTAATAGAGTATTTTGTAGCTATGTCTAATACAGCGAATTCTGCCTTTTGTAAATTAGGTCATTTGCCTTTTTAATAGGTACTTGCCTTTTAATATCCCGTACTTGCAATTTTTAATACACAGTGTATTTACCTTTTTAATAGGTATTTGCCTTTTTCATAGGTATTTGCAATTTTAATAGGTTTTTGCTTTTTTAATTGGTATTTGCCATTTTAATAAATATTTGCCTTTTGAATAGGTATTTGCCTTTTTAATAAGTATTTGCCTTTTTAATAGGTATTGCATTTTTAATAGGAGGTATTTGCCTTTTTAAAGGGTATTTGCAAATTTAATAGGATGCCTTTTTATTAGGCGTATTTGCCTTTTTAATAGGTATTTGCCTTTTTAATAGGTATTTGCAATTTTAAAGGGTATTTGCTTTTTTAATAGGTATTTGCCTTTTTAATAGGTATTTGCCTTCCTAATAGGTATTTGCCTTTTTATTAGGTATTGCAATTTTAATAGGTATTTGCCTTTTTAATAAGTATTTGTAATTTTAATAGGTATTTGCATTTTTAATAGGTATTTGCCTTTTTAAAAGGTAATTTGCAATTTAATAGGTATTTGCCTTTTAAAAGGTATTTGCCATTTTCATTGGTATTTGCCTTTTTAATAGGTATTTGCCTTTTTAATAGGTATTTGCCTTTTTAATAGGTATTTGCCTTCCTAATAGGTATTTGCCTTTTTATTAGGTATTTTCCTTCTTAATAGGTATTTGCCTTTTTATTAGGTATTTGCCTTTTTAATAGGTATTTGAAATTTTAATAGGTATTTGCCTTTTTAATAGGTATTTGACTTTTTATAGGTATTTGCCATTTTATAGATATTTGCAATTTTTAATACGAATTTGCCTTTTTAATAGGTATTTGCCTTTTTAATAGGTATTTGTCTTTTTAATAGGTATTTGCCTTTTTAATAGGTATTTGCCTTTTTAATAGGTTAATTTTGCTTTTTTAAAGGATTTTCCTTTTTTTAATTAGGTATTTGCCCTTTTGATAGGTGTTTGCAATTTAATAGGTATTGCCTTTTAATAAGTATTTTACCTTTTTAATAGGTTTTTTGCAATTTTTACATAGGTATTTGCTTTTTAATAGGTTTTTTTCCCATATTAATAGGTATTTGCCTTTAAATAGGTATTTGCCTTTTTAATAGGTATTTGCCTTTTTAATATGTATTTGCCTTTTTAATAGGTATTTGCAATTTAATAGGTATTTGCCTTTTTAAATAGGGTATTTGCCTTTTTAATAGGTATTTGCCTTTTTAATAGATCATTTGCAATTTTAAGTAGGTATTTGCAGTTTTCTTAACGTACTAGTCTGTACGCCAGCTATATCTTCCGCCCCTCTTTTTTCAATATCGGTAGTTTGCTAATTTTAATAAGGTATATCACTGCCATTTTAACGCATAGGTATTTGACTTTTTATATGTATATTTGCCCTTTTTAATAGGTATTTGCACATTTTTAATAATTGTATTATGCCTTTTTGCATAGGTGTAATTTGGCGCTATTTTAATAGGTATTTGCCTATTTTAATAGGTATTTCCTTTTTAATAGGTATTTGCAAAATTTTAATAAGTATTTGCTTTTTAATACGTATTTGCAATTTTAATTAGGGTATTTTGCCTATTTTTAAAAGGTATTTGCAATTTTCATGAGTATTTGCCTTTTTAATAGGTATTAGCCTTTTTAATAGGTATTTGCCTTTTTATTAGGTATTTGCAATTTTATAGGTATTTGCCTTTTAAAAAAATGTATTTGCCTTTTTCATAGGTATTTGCCTTTTTAATAGGTATTTGCTTTTTTAATAGGTATTTGCCTTTTTAATAGGTATTTGCAATTTTAATAGGTATTTTCTTTTTTGATAGGTATTTGCCTTTTTAAAAGGTATTTGCCTTCTCAATAGGTATTTGCCTTTTTATAGGGTATTTGCACCTAAACATTTTTTAATATAGAGGTTATTATTGAAATGTTAATTAGATAGGTGATTGCCTTTTTATCATAAAGGTATTTTGCACTCTCCTCTCTTGCTTCATGTGGGAGTGAGATGCGTAGATATTGTATGGCTGCAGATATGAGACAGTTTATATAAAGGGTATTATCGTCTCGCTTTTAATACCGCTTTTTGCATCCGTAAGCGCATCGTGTCTATGCCATCGAATACGAGTATTTTGCCTTTTATAGATATTTTACATTTTTAATAGGTATTTGCCCTTATAATAGGTATTTGCCTTTTTTTAATAGGTATTTTCTTTTTTAATAGGTATTTGCCTTCTATCTAATAGGTATTTCGCCTTTGAATAGGTACTTTGCTTTTTAATAGGGTATTTCGGCCTTTTTAAAGGTATTTGCCCTTTAATATAATTTGTTTTTGCAATTTTAATAGGTGATTTGCCGCTATTACATAGTATTTGCCTTTTAACTAGGATATTTTCCAATTTTAAATAGTATTTGCACTTTTAATAAGTATTTGTGTCGTTTTGAACATTCAGGTTTAGCCAATTTTAGCTAGGTAATTGGCCTTTATTAATCACGTGTTGCACTTTTAAAATATGTATTTAATATATATGTTAACAGTATTTTCCTTTAAAGTATATGCAACTTTTAATAGGTATTGTCCTTTTTAATAGGTATTTGCGAAATTTATTAGGGTATTTGCATTTTTAATAAGGTATTGCAATTTTAAAAGGTTATTTGCTCTTTTTAATTAGGGTAATTTCCCTTTTAACTAGGTATTTGCCTTTTTAAATAGTATTTGCCTTTTTTAATAGGATTTGCCTTTTTAAATAGGGTATTTGCCTTTTTAATAGGTTTTGCCTTTTTAATAGGTATTTGCCAATTTTAATAGGTATTACCTTTTTAATAGGTATTTGCTTTTTCATAGGTATTATTTGCAATTTTTAATAGGTATTTACCTTTTTAATTGGTAATTTGCCATTTTAATGAAATATTTGCCTTTTGAAAATAGCTATTTTGCAATTTTATAGTTCATTTTGCCTTTTAATAGGTATTGCCATTTTAATAGGTATTTGCCTTCTTAACAGGTATTTGCCTTTTAATAGGTATTTGCCTTTTTAATAGAGTAATTTATCCTTTACATAGTATTTGCAAATTTTAATAGGATTTGCCTTTTACATAGGTATTTTGCCTTTTTATAGGTATTTGCCTTTTTAGGTATTGCTCTTTTTTAATAGGTTATGCCTTATTTTAATAGGTTATCTCTGAACTTTTTTGATAGAAGTCGCGTTGCCAAATTTTTATAATAAAGTATTTGCCTTTTTTCAATAGGTGGTATTTGCCTTTTAGGGTATTTGCAGATTTTAACTAGTGATTTGGCATCTTTAATAGGTATTTGCCTTTCCCTTTTTAATAGGTATTTGCCTTTTTAATATGGTATTTTACCTTTTGTAATAAGTAATTGCAAATTTATAATAAGAGTATTTGCCTTTTAATAGGTAATTGCAATTTTAATAGATACTTTGCCTCTTAATAGTATTTGCCTTTTAATAGGTATTTGCCTTTGGTGTGTGAATAAGTATGCTGGCCTTTCTTAGTGAGGCGGCTTAGTCTCTCGTGCAATATTGTAAAAGTAATGGGTGCATATATATAAATATTTATTGCAAATCTCTTCCAGATAGGAGTGTGTGCGCTTTGTTAATCACGGTATTTGTCGTGTGTTGAATATAACCACCGCCGCTCCCATTAGCAATTCTTTAGAGGTAAATTGGCCTTATTTAATTAGTGTTTAGCCCTTTTTGAATATCTTGTATCTTGCCCTCTTGCCTCAACAAGTATTGATCTCATCCTTTTAATAGTATTGCCTTTTAAAAAGGTATTTGCCTTTTTAATACGGTATTTGGAAATTTTAATACCGATGGTATTTGCCTTCTCTCTCTCACTGGGTATTTGCAATTTAAAAGGTATTTGCATTTTTAATAGGTATTGCCTCCTTTTAATAGGTATTTACCTTGAATAGGAAATTGCAAATAGAATGCCAACTTAATATTTATTTGTCCTTTTAATATTCTTTTTCTTTTACTTATATACATGGCAAAAGGTGTATAATGATACAAGCAGTAAGTCAATAATAGTAATAATGAACCGTCTTGGTCATGTCACCATTAGGTTGGTATGTTGAGTGCGGTGCTAGGGCTGGCTTTCACTGATTTTACTGTATATATTTAATTGCACGTTTTATAATTGGTGTACGTAACTACTTATATGTTTTTATTAATAAAATCGCATTAAAACTTTCTAATATTATTAAGTGTAAAGACAATAAAATATTATAACAGAAGTTGTATGTAGTTTTAGTTTAAAACCTTTTGATTATAAACTAAAAAAAATTAACGATATTGCGTTTCTCTCTCTTTCTCTCTGTCTTTCTCTCTCACTAAAAGTATATTTAAATTTTTTTATATTAGTTATTTTTATGCTTTATTACCACTTGAGCGATTTGATCTATATAGATTAAACTTATTGATATATTGCTCAATTTTAGTTATATTTTGAACCATGAGTAATTATATAATGTACGTGTTTAATATTAATAATAGCAACTAATAGGTGTTATATTAATATGATTACTATTCGTTTATAGTGTGAATGTAGAGTGTGTAATTATGTGGCACTGGGGCTGTGTTGTATAGTTATAGCGTTGTGTGTGTTAGTTGTGTTGTGCCAATTTGTAATAGGTATTTGTGGTTGTGATGCGTGTGTGTTGTCGTTGTCGTGTTGGTGTAGTGTGGTGTGGTATTGAGTGTTGTTTTAAATAATAATAAGCAATAATTAGCTTCGAATTATATAACTCTCTATAAGGAAATAAAGTGAATAATTATAATTGAAAAATTAATAAGTGTTTAAAAATTATACGTGCCTATATGTGTAAGTGTATGCGCGTATAAGTAGCCTAGCGGCTGTGCGTGTGTGTGTGTGTGTGTGTGTTGCTGTTGTGTGTGTGTGCATAATTCTCTGCTTGTAGTGTGTCAGGTTATTTATGCCCTTTTTACATATGTGTGTACGGTATTTGCACTTTTAAATAAGGTATTGTGCCTTATTTAAATTACTTTTGTGTTGATTATGTTCGCTACAATTTTATATAGCGTATATTATTAATTCGCACTATGGCATGATATATATTCGTAATAAGACTAGAGTATAATAATAAAAATAAAATAATCAAAATTATGAATAGGAAAAAACTAACAATATTTTATTGAATTAATAATAAATAAATAAAAAAAAGTATTAAACAAACCAGAAGAACATATTTCTTCCTAAATATATGGGTTTAGCAGTAAAACATATATGAGTTAAAGCAGTAGAACATATGAGTTGATAAGCTAGTCTTACGATCAGTTAAAGCAGAGTAAAACATAAGTTAAAGCTGTAAAGCATATATAATAAAACAGAATAGCATACTAATCCCCCCATGGTGTTTAGGTAACAGCCTCTATATGATTTACTGACTTTACTTGCCTTTTAAGGTGTAGTAATGTTAATACTAATTTATGATGTTAAAGCAGTCAAAACAATATGAGTAAAGCAGTAAACTCATGAGTTACCAAGCAGTTTAAAACTATGAGTTAAAGCTACAGTTAAACTCAGTTAAATGACCAACCATCCGCTCGTGCTTAAAATCTAACTTCGTCTCTCGTTGACTATTCAATCTATTATCTTAACTCTTTTACCCTAACACCATTTTGCTTACCTGTCTGAGACTCAGATGGAGAGGAATTCACCCTTCTCTAAGCTCTGTGTTTATATGCTAGTCTAACTAAACTTTATTTCATATTTCCGTCTGAAGAATGGTGGAGTGTGTGCCTATGTATAACATTAATTACTCCCTATAACACGTCTCGTGATCTCGAATCTCCTAACTGTCGATGCTTTGTGTGGTTTCTAAATACTTTTCCCTTTTCTATCTACAAGTAATCTGCTGCTGCTTCTGCTACTGTTCTCCTAGCAGAACAGATTTTCACTCTTTCTTTGAATATCTTACCACCTCTCACGAGACTGTTATATCTCTCTCTATCTCAAATACTGTAGAGTGCCTGTTTTTTAGGGGAATTTCAATGTACGACAAGCATACATGTTTTGTGCGTTGGGTCACTTCTCTGAACTAGAATAGTTAGGTGGGGAGGAGGCGAATCATCAGCATTCGTTAATACGATCTGAGCAATCTATCAAAGAACCTAGCACATTCCGGTCTTCCTAACCACTTCTTGAACACACTTGACCTAATGTTTCACTTACTGTCGCCTCTCGTACGTATAAATTCACTACCTGTCGCTCTTGGTAAATCTGACCTACATGAACTTTATATATCTCTTAGAATACATATTTCATAACTTTCTTCGTCCAACAGCTCATCCTGCTCCTCTATATTGTCGTTGTATTTCTGCACATCTTTGAGTAGTTGGTGACTCTCGGGGCCTTGGCGTCCCGTCTACGCCCTACTCATGAGTGATAATATAGAGAGAGTGTTGCAATGCACTGCTTTGGCATCTGTTATGACTCTTCTCTGGACTTCTGCCACTAAGGGGGGAGCTGTTAATCGTTGACGGCATGAGCAGGTTCATTCCTTCTTCCGATAAATGTTTCTCTCCTCATAATCCATGTTCGATCGTGGTTTTCTGGCCATTCAGGCCAGAGACAGCGCTTATCGGGGGTGGGAAAATTCTCTTTCTCCTATCACTCTCGCTAATTTTCATTCAGGCTAGTAAATCGTTGCAGGGATTACTCTTCGACGAGCCAAAGCGCGGCTTTCATAAAACGAAAGTGCGCTAAACTCCTTGGGGATTCTCCTACTGATAAATCTCTGGCCTCTTGCCAAAAAAAACATCTCTAACAATTCTGTAAATCTACCCTTTCCTCCTCTTATTCATTCTGATGGCTCTGTTGCTAACTCTCCAAATGAAAAAGGCCAATCTCTTTCGGCCTCCTATTTTCCTCTAACTCAACCCTGGACCATTCTGGCCATTCCTCCTTCTCCACCTTCTCCTCTCAGGTCTCCTATGTCTTTGCCTGGAATTACATTTGATCGGTCGTGCATGGCATCCTGAGATCTATGAACGTTAGGACGGCGGGTGGCCCGGATGGC
>JABUQX010063564.1:32500-49181 GCA_015478945.1 Trachelipus rathkii | reverse complement strand
AACAATAAAGGCTTCGCTTGTTCTGAACGATCTGGATACGATAAGACCTGTGGTGATGTTAATTCTTGTTTTAGAGCTTCGAAAGCCTTTTGACATGATTCCGTCCATTTCAAGGTTTTAGCACTCAATAGTTCGAAAAGGGGTTTGGCAATCTCTGAGCAATGGGCGATGTGGCGCCTGTAAAAGTTCACCATGCCCAGAAACTGCCTCAACTTACGGATGGTCGTCGGAACTGGAAATTGCATGATGCCTTGCAAATTTGAATCCAGTGGAACCATGCCTTTTTCGGAAACCTTGTGTCCTAAGTACTGTACTTCTTTCCTAAGGAGAAACGTCTTCGCTGGTTTGATTTTAAATCCCGTTTCTTTAAATGCTGACAAAACTTTTTCGAGGACTTCCAGATGTTTTTCAAATGTTTCACTGAGGATAAGGACATCATCCAGATATACCATGCATTCGTTCCATGGAATATGTGCCAGAGCATATCTCATCCCACGTTGGAAAGTGGCCGGTCCATTCTTTACACCAAACGGCATCCTCAAAAACTCCCAGTGAGACAAGGGAGTGGTAAAAGCTGTCTTTTCAATACTAGTCTCCTCCATCTCTACCTGGTAGTATCCCTTGATCAAGTCTATGGTGGTAAAATATTTCATTCCTTTTAAACTAAACAGCATGTCAATCAGATTTGGGATCGGGAAACTATCTCCTTTGGTGATTTTATTTAATTCTCTATAATCTATACACAATCTGATTGATCCATCCTTCTTTCTTATCGGCACCACTGGGGCTGAATATGGGGACTTGCTCCTCTGGATGATTCCCTCCTCTTCCAATTTCTTACAATTTGCTTCTATTTCTCGGAGAATGGGACCTTGTAACCGTCTGACTGGCACTTGCACAGGATCCTCAGTGAGTGTTTCTATTTTATGCTTGATAACATCAGTGCAGCCCACATCAGAGTCACCCAAACTCAAGACAGATGGATATTTTTCTAATAGTTGAATTAATTTTTCTCTTTGTTCTAGTGTTATATCGGCTTCTTCCAGTCGAAACGCTTCAGACAAATTTTCAGGTGTCCACTCAGTGTATTCATTTGACAACTTTTATATTTGGTTCCTGGCTAATTCCTATATCTAATCCTAACTGTTTTCCTTCTCCTAACTCTAACTCTATTCCTACTCCTAATTGTCCTATAATAGTCCCTTTCTTCAACCTCCTTGGAAACTCTCCCTCATTCTTAACTAAAAACATGGCTCTATCGCCAGTAAAACTAACTAAAGCAGGGTCGAATTTTTATTGTTTGGAAATCCCGGACTGGCCTCCACACAACCGTATGCTTTAGGGGAACTCTTCACTCCTCTCTACTTCCACCAAACAGGCATCGTCGAGGTTCTTATAATCACGGATCCACTAGGGCACAAAGTCTCCTCCTTGGGTTGCCCTGCTTACATCCACGGCGACGGTTCTGTACGAACACAATTCCCGCGTCCCTATCACTAACCTTCTTTACGGTCACAGTTCGGCAACAGATGTTCTGATTTAAGATATCAAAACCCCAACACAACACTCGTAATCGGTTTTAAGTTTGTCAGGTAACACCAACACCAAACAAAACGACAAAACGACACCGGCTTTTCAGGATATAAATTATACGTAACAACAACCCTCAAGCTATGATTACTTCCCCAAGAACAGGAAACCTAACATTCCCCAATCCTGTAACTCCCCGATAAGCGGTAGGCAAAATAGGGCTTTTATTTTTATCTAATAGGTGGAAACAACTAGCTGAAATAAGACTGACTTCCGCGCCGGTGTCTACAAATGCTGTTAGTGGCTCCATGGGTGGTTGATCCACTAGGGTAACTTGCAAAATTAACGTTTTCTCAGGAGCCTTTATTATATGATAAGTTATCATTGCCCCAGGACACAGTTCTTCGGCCTCATTTCCTTCTTCACCCTGTTCTTCTGTTTGTTGTTCCTGATTGACAATCATAGTAATTATTGGGACGGTCTTTTCACAATTCTGTTCTTTTCCTTCTTCCTGTGGATTCTGTGATTCATCTTTATTAGTCGTTTTTAACAATTGTAGTGGTGCTGTCTGATGGATATTTACTGGAAGACTTTCCTGAGACCCTCCAGGATCATCTTCAGTTGAGTTCATTATATTACTTATAGCTTGTTTTATTTCCCTAACTGTGGTTGGCTCTGACATGAGGTCTTCCGTGCCAGAGACTCCCCATTTCCCGGTCTTTGAGGGCAATCTTTACCTAAATGTTCTCCCTGACAGAATGGACAAATTATTCGAGGTGCAGCAGCTTGATTCCTACCATTGGGGCAATCTCCTACCAGATGACCCACCTCTTTACACCTCAAACAACGATTTTGCTTCAGATAGCAATCCTCAATCAGGTGACCTTGTTTGCCACAATACATACACTGGGGTCGAGTCCAACACTCCCCCATAGTGTGACCCCTTTTCTTGCAATGACTGCAGATGGGAACCTGTGCACCATCTTTGGTTTCTTTGTTGATAATTTTGATAATTTGGCCCCCCTCTCTGTGTATTCCTAAACTCCCTCGATGGAATCCCTCTTTGTATGTGGGAAGTTGGCGGTTGATACCCTACGGATGTTGCTGGAGCCTGTTCTCGATTATTCATTGTTGTACTGGCGTTTATACCTGGAGAACAAGCTACTTGGTGCTGGAGTGCTACTTGTGATCTTTGGCAACAACATAAACCTTCGTTATTTCCGTACCTCTGGGGTGCCATCTGAGTGGGCGAGGTCAAGGTGGACATCTGTAACGATTGCGTTAAATCTACTACCTCAACTTGCGGGTTTCCTTTGTTTCCTTTTCCATTACTTTTTCTATATACCTTGTCCACCATGACCACCAGTTGCTCCCATGGAATCAAGGAACCTCTCTGGATCTCCAAACCCATCAAGACGTCCTCCATCCGATTCGTCACTGCTTCCGGTAAACTTTCCAAAAATTTCTCCCGCACCATAGGCAATTTCTTTACATCATTATTGGGAAAGGCCCTCTGCGCCAGACCCAGCAATCGAAGTGCAAAAAGGGGAATGTCTTCTCCCTCCTGCATGACGGCCTTTGTGAAGCCTGAGGTTTCTGTATTGGCTTTCTTATCCAGTTCTTCCCTAAACCACTGTAAAAGCCGAGATTTTACCAATCCATATTCCGATGCTGTTGCAGCTACTATGTTATAAGCCTCCAGGGCGGACCCTTGGAGGTGGCTACCTAACAATGCAACCATCCCATCTGTTGATCCAGGATATTGGGCAGCACAATACCTTTCAAATCTTTCCAAAAACTGCACCATGGTCTCACCAGTCTCAATTCTATATTTCCCCGGTGGTATCACTTTTCCTGGTTTCCTATCCATTGTCAACGATGCTATCAAAGTAGTCATATTTTCCATCAAATCCTTATTCTGTTGCAATATTCCCTGCAGGGCCTGTGAATCAATGGTCACCACTGTGGGATTTCGAACCGGGGTCTGATTCTCTTCAGATGAATTAGCAGGACCCGCCTGTATTCCATTATTATTTGGCGGAATGGGGATGTGACCATCCTGAACAATATCTCCTTCTTCTGACTTTTTTCCAAACAAGGCATTCATTCCATCACCGGTCATTTTGATGATTCAACCAAATTCTGGTTTTGATGACAAATAAGTAATTGGTACTTGGCAGCCGAGCAGAGCGAGCTTTCCTAAAAAGGAACAACTACGCTCTGCTACCAAATTATGTTATTACCTTATAACTTGACGAGAGACAAGAATCCCCTCTTCTAACCCGGGATCCTTCAACTTCTCAAGAAGGCTCTCGCACTCATCCAATTTATCTGGAGCGTTATGACGAGAGATCTTCTTTTAATATATTTTGAGCAGCGCAGTGGTGTATTCCTTTCTTTCTTGCAATTTCTTCTCTTATTTAATATTACTTCTTTCCTCAACCTTCTTTTTGTTTCCTTAGAATGATGATGCCTATTGGAAATAAACTAGGTGGGATTAAACTGCAACCACAGTGGGGCTATATAGACTTTTACTGCCAGTAGTTACTTACCAATGGTCTTGACCCTTTAACACAAAACTTTACCAAAACTCCAACTGCTATCTTTAAATAAACAAAATCTTTAAAACATGGATTAAAAAAAATGTATGTGAAACTTTCAATTTATTAGAAATATAAAAAAATGAGATTATATGTTTACTTATTTATGTACAAAACTTAGCTATGTAAGTTTATAATGTTTCAGGGGTATATACATATATATATATAGGTATATATCCACATACAGATGTGTATCTCCCTATATACATATATATATATAGGGCATAAAAACGAATAAGATAAAATAAAAATAATATTGATAAAAATATGAAAAATGAATGATTATAAGATAAAGAATGTATATATATAATATCCTCTTTAGATAATAATTCTTTCGTCCCACCGCCCCTTTCGGATTATCAATTATAATTTTTTTTACGAAATCAAAGTTTTCTCAATAAAATAAAACGGCTCCAACGACAATTATACTGAAGACTGAAATAACTTTTATTTACATGTGATAAGCTGTTAGAACCAAAGCTAACAAGTGGTGTTATACCTGAGGGGAACCCATTGTATAAGGGGGTTACTCCAATAGAAATAAAAACCCGCAGTGGTATTAACTCCGTCTACAAGGGAGATCTTGATTTCCTTTCTTGTAAAGGCTTCAGTAGTTCCTCAATAGCCTTCCCAACCGGAACCTGAAGCAGAGACAGGAATTAACATTACAACTTCCTATCCCTCAGTTTCAAAATCCCTAATCTACTTCGATGTTTCCTCTCCATTATTATTACAAATTACACCTCATTCAAATTGACCAAAAAAATAAAAAAAAAAATTTGCATTTACCCTTTTATAAGGGTATAACGCTTGTCGTTCGTTGATATTCCCTTCCGATGAAAAATGTTCTTTAGATTATCCTTATAAAAAATAGTATACAATGTTGCAATCAGTCAAAATTATGGAAAACTTTGGAAACCTTCTTCAAAGGATCACCTCCTTCAGACAACAAAGTCAAAATCTAGTTCTGCGGGAGGGGGGGAAAAAAAAAAAAAAATAAAACCATCTTCATATAATATATATATATATATATATATATATTATATATATATATATTATATATTTATATATTTAAATAAATGGTCCATATTTATGTATATATTAATATTCTATATATATATATTATATAATATTTTTAAAATATTTCATTATGCTATATATAATTTCAAAAAATCCATTTCAGCTCGTTGCTCTCGGCGTAGAAAATGACCGTACAGGTCTCTGGGTGTTTGCAGCTCCTACCATAATTGCTCTGGCAATCATGCTTTTATCTTGGGTAATTATTATTATTATTATTATTATTATTATTATTATTATTATTATTATTATTATTATTATGTTATTATTACTATTATCATCATCTTCCTCCTAAACCCAGATTGGGGATGAGGTGCGTAGCATACACCAGAACAGAAAAGTAGTAGAAGAACATGACGCAAGTCCCATTTATACCCCCAGTGAGAAATCGTTGTAATCAGAAAATCCACTCTGAGGCTTCAAGAGACAGCGAAGGACCATCACTGTAGTATCTCATCAATGTGGGGTTCATTCCCTGGGCAAAGTCCACAGCCATACACCCTCACAAAACTCTGCCATTCACTCCTATTATGCACCTTTCTTCTCGCCTCTGCCAAACTCTCATTTCTCTCCTCCAGGCATTCCTTTACTGACTCAATAAACTTTTTCTTCGGTCTCCCAGCTGGTTGATTCCCAACACATCACCACTATACATTCGCTTAACCAAGCGACTATCATCCATCCTTTCCACATGACCAAACCATCTCAACGTACTTTTATTTATTCTCTCATTTATCCCTTTCTTCACACCACACAACTAACTAATATATTCATTCCTCATTTTATCAATTTTTCTCACACCTAACACGTCCCAAAGATTGTACATCTGATCACATTGTACTTTAGAATCTATACCTCTCATTCCAGACCATGGTCTCACTACTATACATAAATACAGGTAGCAATATACCCCCATGTAAGACCCTAACACACTCAAGATTTAGCCCCTTTACATCCACCAACGATTTAATCGCACCAGCCACCTTCCTGCCATTCACAACTTTCCTACTACATTCTGCATCATCCGTTCCCTTTTCATCCAACATATAGCTATTCTAAATATTTAAACAACTCAGACACTTGTTCCAGCTGCTCATCATCTAACATAACTTCACACCGAAAAATGTCCTCACTCACAACCATAACCTTACTCTTATCTACGTTTACTATAAAACCCATCCTTTTATGCACCCTGCCAAATCTCTCTACCTATCCTCTCAAACTCTCTTCAGATTCACAGCACAAAACCAAATCATCCTCATATAATAGTAGGGCACCCTCCACTCTCTTTCCTCTCTTTCCATCATTCTAACACCATCTCCTGCCCACCCCACCTCTAATTCCTTCATAACCCTTCTTATTAAATATATATATATATATATATATTATTATTTATATATTATATATAATATATATATAATATTATTATATTTTATATATATATATATATATTATATTATATATATTATATTATATAATATATATATATATGATTATTCTAGTCGATATATGTGTGGAAGCTCTACGGCAGGTGTTAGTAATTATATGGTGTTGGTGTAGGCTTTGAATGGAATCAAAGTTGTATGAGCATAGTGAGGCGTGTGTAAGAATATATGGTGTCAAAGGTGATTGATTTAGTATTAATCAGCGGAGTGAGACAGGGTTGGGTTATGTCTGGTTATTCAATTTGTAATGGATGGGGTTATGAAAGAATTAGAGATGGGGGTGGCAGAAAATGGGCAGGAAATGATGGAGATGAGTGGAGGGTGCCCTACTATTATATGCGGATGTTTTGGTTCTTTGTGGCGAATCTGAGAGAGTTGAGAGGATTGGTAGAGAGCAGATTTGGCAGGGTGTGTAAAGAGGGTTTTGAAAGTAAACCGTAGATAAGAGTAAGGTTATGGTTGTGAGTGAGGACAGTCCCTCCAAGTGTGAAGTTATGTTAGATGGTGAGCCGCTGGAACAAGTGTCATGAGTTTAAATATTTAGGGTATATGTTTTGATTAGAAGGGAACGGAATGATGCTGAGCTGTGATAGGAAAGTTGTGAACTGGCAGGAAGTGGCTGTGCATTAAATCGCTTGGTGAATATGCTAAAAGGATATGTCTTGAGTGCGCCTAGGGTCTTGAATGAAGGTATGTTGTTACATTGTGTATTGTATATGTAGTAGCTTTGGTCAGGAATAAGAAGTACAGATCTAAAGTTCAATGTGTTCAGATGGACAATCTTAGGGGCCTGCTAGGTGTGAGAAGAATTGATAAAATGAGGAATGAACGTATATTATGAGAGTTGTGTGATGTGAAGAAAGGGTAAATGAGAGATAAATGAACGTATGTTAGATGGTTTGGGTCCATGTGGAAGGTATGAAATGTACGTCGGCTTGGGTTAAGCGGATGTATAGTGGGCGAGTGTGTTGGGAACCGACAGGCTTGGGAAGACCGAAGAAAAAGTGGATTGAGTCAGTAAACGAATGTCTGAAGGAGATAAATGTGAGTTTGGCAGAGGCGAGATTAAAGGTGCATAAAAGGAGAGAATGGCGGGGTATTGTGAGGGGTTATATATATATATATATTATACTATATATATTATATATATATATTATATATATATATATATGATTATATATATATATATATATATTATATATATTATATATATATATATATATATTATATAAATATAATAATATATATATATATATATATATATATATTATATATATATATATATATATTATATATATATATATATATTATATATATATATATATATATATATTATATATAACAGTTTGAAAGGAGGATAAATGAGGGCTTACAAGGGAATAGGAAGCTCTTTCTGGAAGGAAGCGCGAAAAGGTTAAGAATGAGAATGGGGAACCTGCTTAGAATAAATGAATAGGGAGGTTTTTTTGTAACTGATGAAATGGATGTGAGGGGAGTGTGGAAGAACACTTCGAAAATCTGCATATATTGCAGTAAATGAAGGCGTGATAGTGAATGTGTGTGGGGTTTGATGGTGGCAAGAAGGAATAAGTATTTTCGGGATGAGGTTATTAGCAAGGAGAAGGTAATTGGTGGAGTGAGAAAGTTAAAGAATGGTAAATCTGCAGGATAGATGAAATTACTGTTGAAACTGATCAAAGAACGGAGGCGAAGATAGGTGATTGATTGGATTTGGAAGTTGTGTAATAAAGCGTTTATGGAGGGTATAGTCCGAGGGATTGGAGGAGAGCAGTAATAGTAACCCTTATATAAGGGTAAGGGAGATAAGGGGAATTGTAGAAATTTATAGGGGAATTAGTTTTATTGAGTGTTGTGGGAAGGTATATATGCTGGTATTTTTGGTCGAAAGAGTGCGTCGAGTGACTGAGGACTTGATTGGTGAGAACAAGGTGCTTTAGGAGTGGTAGAGGTGTGTGGATCAAATCTTTACATTGAAACAAATGATTGAGAAAATGAGGGAAGAGAAGAATAAATTGTATTTAGGTTTTAATGGATTTGCAACAGGCGTATGATAGAGTTTATAGGGAAGCTTTATGGCAGGTATTAGTTGATATATGGTGTTGGTGGTAGCTTTTGAATGGAATCAAAGTATGTATGACGATAGTGAAGCCGTGTGTAAGAATAAAATGGTGTAATGGTGATTGGGTTTAGGATTAATAGTGGAGTGAGACAGGGTTTGTGTTATGTCTCCTTGATTATTCCAATTTGTATATGGATGGGGTTATGAAAGATTCGATGTGTGGGATGGCAAGGAAATGGTGTTAGAATAAATGGAGAATGGAGATGAGTGGGGGTGCCCTACCTATTATATGATGCGGATGATTTTGGTTCTGTGTGGCGAATCTGCAGTAGAGTTTGAGAGGATTGGTAGAGAGTTTTTGCAGGGTGTGTAAAAGGAGGGGTTTGAAGTAAACGTAGATAAGAGTAAGGTTATGGTGTGTGAGTGAGGACAGTCCTCAGTGTGAAGTTATGTTAGATGGTGAGCAGCTGGAGCAAGTGTCCTGAGTTTAAATATTAGGGTATGTGTTGGATGAGAAGGGAAGGATGATGCAGAGTGTAGTAGCAAAGTTGTGAATGGCAGGAAGGGTTGCTGGTGCAATTAAATCGTTGGTGAACATGTAAAGGGACTAAGTCTTGAGTGCGCTAGAGTCTTACATGAGGGTATGTTGTCTACCTGTGTTATGTATGGTAGTGAGACTATGGTCTGGAATACGAGAAGTATAGATCTAAAGTTCATGTGTTCAGATGGACAATCTTTAGGGGCGTGTTAGGCGTGTGAGAAGAATTAAAATAAAATTAAGAATGAACGTATTTAGAGGATGTGTGGTGTGGGAGAAAAGGGGTTAAATGAAAGAATAATAGAAAGTTATGTTGAGATGGTTTGTCATGTGGAAAGGATGAAAATGACATAGTCGGTTTGGTTAACGCGAATGTTATGTGGGCGAGTGTGGTTGGGAACCGACCAGGCTGGGAGACCACGAAGAGAAAGTGGATTGAGTCGGTGAATGAATGTCTGAAGGAGAGAAATGTGAGTTTGGTAGAGGCGAGAAGAAAGGTGTATAACAGGAGTGAATGGCGGGGGATTGTGAGGGGGGTAATGGTTGTGGCCCACCTGGGCCAGGGTGAACCCTTACACTGACGATCTACCATAGTGAGGGTCCATCCGCTGTCCCATAGAAGCTTAGATGGTGGATTTCTGCTGCCATGAGTTCTCGCTATTAATGGTACTTGAGGGAGCCGGTAAGGCTGGGCTTTCTTTTCGACTTATGTCATGCTCTTCTACTGCTTTTCTTTTCCGATGCTCGTCACGCACCTTACTCCCATTCTTGGGAAAATAAAGGAAGATAAAGAAAGAAAGAAAGAATAATAGACCAATAAACAACAAACCATAATTACTCTTACCAGAAATCTAAAGAAGAAATTCACACATTTGACATAAACCCTTGAGACATCTGAATTGAATCCGGTTACCATTCCTCATTTAAGATTCAATCCCATAAAAAAATCCGGTTCCTTTCATTAATTTTAAATCCATTAATTTTCAAACACTATAATTTTAATTCAATTCCAAAATAAATTAAATTCTCTGTACTTATTTATTGTATTAATTTTAACTGAAAAAATATTAAAGCAAATTAAAGCTTACCTATATATATAATTAAAAATTAAATGATTAATAAAATTGAAATTTAATTTAATTTAAATAATACCCCCCTTCACTTTATAAATTAATTCCCCCACTGAATATCCATGTACTCTCCTTGTTCCTTGACGTTCGTCTTCAGGTGCTTTCTCATCTTTCCTTCTTTCATGCTGTACCTAAAAAACAGACAAAATAAACATTATGAGACAACAAAAAAAACAAAACTAAATAGCCAAACCCCCACAGTGCCCTACCTATTATATGCGGATGATTTGGTTCTTTGTGGCTAATCTGAAGAGAGATTGAGAGGATTGGTAGAGAGATTTGGCAGAGTATGTAAAAGGAGGGGTGTGAAAGTAAACGTAGATAAGTGTAAGGTTATGATTGTGAGTGAGGACAGTCCTCAGTGTGAAGTTATGTTAGATGGTGAGCAGCTGGAACAAGTGTCTGAGTTTAAATATTTAAGGTATGTGTTGGATGAGAAGGGAACGGTTATTGCTCAGTGTAGTAGGAAAGTTGTGAATGTCAGGAAGGTTGCTGGTGCAATTAAATCGTTGGTGAATGTAAAGGGACTAAGTCTTGAGTGCGCTAGTGTCTTACATGAGGGTATGTTGTTACTTGTGTTATTGTATAGTAGTGAGACTATGGTCAGGAATAAGAAGTATAGATCTAGAGTTCAATGTGTTCAGATGGACAATCTTAGGGGCATGCTGGGTGTGTGAAGAATTGATAAAATGAGGAATGAGCGTATTAGAGAGTTGTGTGGTGTGAAGAAAGGGGTAAATGAGAGAATAGATGAAAGTATGTTGAGATGGTTTGGTCATGTGGAAAGGATGAATGATAGTCGGTTTGGTTAAGCGAGCAATGTATAGTGGCGAGTGTGTTGGGAACCGACCGGCTGGGAGACCAAAGAAAAAGTGGATTGAGTCAGTGAACGAATGTCTGAAGGAGAGAAACATGAGTTTGGCAGAGGCGAGAATAAAGGTGCATAATAGGAGTAAAATTACGGGGTTTTGCTAATGGGGGTACTGGGTTGTGGCCCACCTGGGCCAAGGGATGAACCCTTACATTGACGATTTACCATAGTGAGGGTCCGTCGCGGTCCCTTGAAGCTCTAGGGTGGATTTTCTGATTTGCGAGAGGTTCTTACTAATTAATGTACAGAGGGGGCGGTAAGGCTGGGCTTTCTTTTCGACATTTGTCATATTCTTCTACTGCTTTTCTTTTCCGATATTTTCCATCATTTCCATATGACCAAATTAAATTAGTTCACTCGTTTCTTCAAATTATACAACTCCCTAACTCGATCATCACTCATTTTATTAATTCTTCTCTCACCTAACACACCAATAGGATTATCCATCTGAACAGACTCCACCTTAGATCTATACCGCTTGTTCCACAACATAGTTTTACTGCTTTACATTAACATCAGTAACAAACAAGCCTCATGCAGAACCCTAGCGCTCTCAAGGCTTACAACTTTTTCACTACGATCGGCATCATCCATTTCCCTTTCCTCCAACATTTATCGTAAATAATGTAAACTCGGACATATGTTCCAGTTACTCACTATCCAACATGATTTCACACTGCGGACTCTCCTCACTACCACCATTACCTTGCTTTTACCTACATTTACTTTCTCCTTCTTTACACACCCTGCTAAGCTCCTCTACCAATCCTCTCCAACTTTCTTCACAAACCCAAATAATCAGCATTCAATAAGCAGGGCATTCTCCACTCTTTACCATTCTTCACTAGCTTGATACCCTTCACTGCCGTTTTCATCACCCCATCCATATACAAGTTTAATAGAAATGGATACATTACACATCCCTACCTCACTACACTATTAATATTAGACGATCCATCTTTCACTCCATTTATTCTTTCACACTTTCCCACATTTCGCTATCAACTTACACATTTTTGATTCCATTCAGAGACCTTCCACCAACACCATATATCAATAATACCTGTCACAGAGCTTCTCTGTTGATCCTGTCATATGCCTGTTGCAAGGCCATAAAACCTAAATTCAATTTGTTCTTCTCATTTTCTTACCCTTTTGTTACCATGTAAATATTTGATCTGTTCATCATCATCAACTTCTAAATGCACCTTAATTGCTCTTCAACAATCAGCTCCTCAATCACTTGACACACTCTTTCAACCAAAATACTAGCATTTATCTTCCCTACAACACTTTATAAATTAATTTTCCTATTGTTTCCAATATCTCCCTTACCCTTGAATAAGAGTAGAGTACCATCACTATTCTCCTCTATTTTTGTTAATTAATTTATTATTAAATTATTATTATTATTATTATTATTATTATTATTATTATTATTATTATTATTATTATTATTATTATTATTATTATTTTATTATTATTATTATTATTATTATTATTATTATTATTATTATTATTATTATTATTATTATTATTATTATTATTATTATTATTATTATTATTATTATTATTATTATTGCTTATTTGTGGTCATACTTTCTCTGAAATTAAAGAAAATTTTCAAAGTGTGTTCCGAATTATGATGATCTCTTCATGTTTATCACCAGGCTATCCATACAAGGAAAAATAAATCACTTTACCCTCCACGCAAGTATTGGCTTCGTAATATTCTTCCTGGGACAATCCTGGCGACCATTGGCCTCATTTTATTTGCTGTCTTTGAGACCGAGCATAACTATTATCTTATCCACTCTGCCTGGCACGTTCTTATAGCCTTGGCAATATTGTCCCTTATACCTTCGAGAAGAGAAGAAAATTGTAAGTAATTTTTTATACTAGCTTCTCATCTGTCTGGTATGAAAAGGGTGATTGAGTAAGTTGATTAAGTGGACATTTTGTTTTGTGTGAGTCAGTGCCCTAGTTTAGAGATGCTAAATGGGATGTTTCTAGTAGGAGAGCAATATATAGATATATTTTCTGTATATATATATATATATATATATATATTATATATATATATATATATATATATATATATATATATATATATATATATATATATATCATATATATATATATATTATAAATATATAATATCATATTATATATATATATATATATATATATATATATATATATATTTTATATATTATAATATATATATATATATATATATATATTATATTATATATATATAATATATATATATATATATATATATTTATAATATAATATTTATATATATATATATATATATATCATATATATATATATATATTAATATATTATGTATATATATATATAATTATATTATATATATATATATATTAATATATATATATATATATATATATATATAGTATATATATTATAATATATATATATTATATATATATATATAATATTTATATATATCATTATATATATTATATATAATATATATATATAATTTATATTGGGATGTCCGATACCAGAAAAGAGGGCCGATACCGATAACCGATAACGATACTCAATTTTTTTAGGTGCCGAATCCGATACGATACCGATACCGATACTTTAATTAATTTTAATAAATACACAGTAATAAGATAGAACATTTGTGCACTGCTAGGCAACTCAAGATTGCATTCCCTGTACAAACAATAACTTAGTCATTTATATTTCATTTTTGGTTGTGCCCAAGTATATTTATTTTTATAAATTAAATGAGTACCCTTAACGAATAAATAATTGCATTAATATTATAACTTTTTTTATGTTTGTGTTTAATTTAAAAAATATTCCATTTCCATTTTACAAGTAAGTATTAACAAGTTTAGCTACTAGCTTTTTATGTTTTAACATGAATACAATTTACAAGAAGATTCTTCACTAGCTACAATATAAAATGAATAAATAATGAAAGAAGAGGCCTCAATTAATAATAAAAAAAAGTTTAAAATAAAAAAAACGCTATTATTCAAACATGACTAATAAATACTCTTTTTAAAGATAGACTAGTCATTCAATACTCAAATTCAAAAATTCACAAATTGTGATGCAAAAACATTAAGCTTTCACTTAGCGTATCTGGCGAGAGACTGTTTCCTTTTTGGGGTGTTTACATTCTACCTAACCTATCACTATAAATACGCTCTCTCTCGCCTGATGAAGGAGGTGCTGATAAATTATTTGCCTGCAAGCACTGATAATAATGAAACTTGGCCATTTTCAATGCACTGCATGAAAGGGTTCTCTTCCTGTAGGCAGCATTCTCATGTTTTGTAGAGCTCATCTCCTCTTTCACAGACTGCAAAATTTGAATTATCTTTGCTCCTTGAATGACTGTCTCTTAAGTTTTTACGATGAGGTTCCTTGGTATGATTCCTTTGAAGGTGAATGAGATGTCAAATGCAATTTGGCCATGAATTATCAAAGTCTAACCATATCAAATCCTCTTCAATCTTCAGTAGGTTTATTTGCTGAAAAGCACCATCGTCACTATGCAGCTGTTGCCAGGGGTTTCAGATAAGGCGGCTTCCACTTCTTCTGTCTCTCTCTCTTTTTTTTTTTTTTTTTTTTTTTTTTTTTTTTTTTTTTTTTTTTTTTTTGTCAGCGAGCAAGCTCCTCGTTATGCTATTTAAATCCATTCTAGAAGTGGTTCACCGTCGGACAGGTGCCATTCTTGTGGGGTTTCAGCTAGCTTAAGGATTCCTTAATAGAACCTTTTATTTATTTATTTTTTTTTACAGTTGTTACCGCCGCTCACGGGCCGAACCCTATTCAAGGAGTGGGGTGTTTTTCGAACGCCTCAAAAAATCCATCTAACACAAATTACGGCAGATGAGCCGACGCAGGCTTTAAAGTGAGGGAATTTAAATTGAGTAGGAAACAGATGATGGAAGAGAATTCCACCGAACAGAGGTGGCAGGAAAGAAGGAAGCACGACAGCAAACTAGTACTAATATCAACACAAAATTCATGTGCCGACACAGCACCCCTTGTGCTCCGAGGGCGCGTCGTTAAGGTAGTGGTACGCGAGTGGATAGTTCCTCGAGTAGCTTGCCTCTACAATACCTATAGAAAAGGGATAAAGCACCAACATCGCGGCGACAAAAACAAAGGGTCAACCGAATTAAAAGTACAAGGACAGTTTAAAAGTCTTTTGGCCTTTGGACTCGACCCATCCAAAAGCCGGACGAAACCAGAGCCCCCGCCCCCACAGATATGATGAAAGCTGTACTCCATACAAGGGCGGTGAGACCCTTGTATAAGTGGAGTAACATGAGAAGAGGAAAAAAGTCTCGCACTCTAAACGAAACTCCCAGTATCCTTTGAAGGCCTCCTAGCAACGCACACTGTGTGGATTTTGAGGTTTCAAACATTTTTTTTGTTTATTGTTAGAGGCCAAGGATGTTTATATGGCCAACAGGAGAGACGAGAGAACCGTCGAAAGAGATAGAAAAGTTAAGTGTCTTAGAGAGAGAGATTTGTAGAAGTTTGGTTTTTAAAGAATTAAATTTCACAAGCTTGAGACGACCCAACCCTGAAATTCTATCCAGATCAGCGAGAATAGAATCGGAAAGATTAAGACGAGAGGCAATTTCTAGAAGTAAAGAGGGAGCAGATATTGATATGAGTTGAAGAATGAAGGGTTAAGTCATCGACATATGAGTGGATAGAGTTAGATGTGCAGGGAGAAGATCATTGATGAAAAGCAGGAATAAGTATGGAGATAAGCAGAACCTAGAGAAACATACTTTGACAGAGAAGAAAGAAGTCATCCCATCAACAACAGATAATGGGGAACGATTTGAAGAGCAAAACTAGACATAAGTAAGCAAAGAGAAGGAGGAAACCCAAAGGAGGGGAGCTTGGAGAGCAGTGACGCGTGCCATACCCGGTCAAATGCTTTGGATATGTCAAGCGCCACACACAAGTCTTGTAGTTCCTAAGGGCGGAAAGCCATAAATCTGTTACAAATAGGAAAGTATATCGCCAGTAGCTCTCGAGCACGCGAAAGCCGTAACTGGTAAATCAGAAAGAAGGAAAAGAGATTCCAGATGATCTAAGAAGTGAGAGTTGAAAGGGTTTCAAAGTATCTTAGGAAAGAATACAAGTGAAGGCTATAGGGCGATAGTTAGAAAGACATCAGAGCAGCATCGTTTTTTCCGGAATAGGTTGGACATATGCGGCTTCCAACACTGAGGGAAAGTGCTAGTATTGAGGCTTAGAGAATATAGTTGAACGAGGGGTTGGGGTCAGCACGGAGCACACTTCCTCAAAACTCGGAGAGGAATGCCACCCGGGCCACCGCCTTCCTAACGTTTCACAGATTTCCAAGAGCTCATGGCACGCGCGATCAAAA
>JABUQX010063564.1:22500-27500 GCA_015478945.1 Trachelipus rathkii | reverse complement strand
AAGGAAGAACATCTGTTTGCAATTCTATAATATCGAGTTTAAAAACTTAGTCTCTTTCTGAACATTATTGAGTGCTTACAATTTTCTGAACATTGTTGAGTGCTTACAATTGAGATAATGTGCCAAAATGCAGGACGAAATTTACTGAGGTTGATTACTAGGGTGTCTGAGAACTATCCTCCCAAAGTAATAATTTGTGGTGCTTTGTAAAAGATTTATTGTAACTGTTATTAGCTAGTGAGAAGAATGTATGAAGTGATTTCTTTAGCTTATTTAACTTAGGATAATTTGGTTATTATGATATTCAATGGTAAGCAAGTTTCATATACTGCACATAAGATACCATGAGTTTATGCTGCCAGAAATTTAGATGGGGAAACTCAAAGATAAACAATTCAAGATAAGAGATACTCTTGATTGCCTATTTTAGGTAATGCCTTATATTGTTGAATATAAAAATACATTAGAGTAAAAGTATATTTTAACATTTCGAACCTATCACCTAGCTGAAATGATAGGCTGTTTAAAGCAGATTTTATTACATTTTCTTTGCGTCAATGTAGATAAGATCTTCTCCAGAGAGGAGCTGAAAACTTTCACTTTGTAGTAAGCATCTTATTTGTATTCCTGTTGCAATACTTATGAAAGCCCAAATACCTGTTATTTTGTGGTGATTTTGATTGTTAGACCACTGATTTAGCTGGGACCATTCAGTCAATAATAAAATCACTGCCGTGACGAGAATTGAATGATCAAAATGGAATCACTTTTGCTGTTCGTTTTACTTATTCTTTATTCAGTTTAATAAAATAAATATTAAATGATTACAGGGTTCACACTTTCTGGAAAGTCAGGGAATGTCAGGGAAAGTCAGGGGAAAAAAATTGGTCAGGGAAAGTCAGGGAAACGTTTTAAGATATGCTGAAAGTCAGGGAAATTCCAAAAAAGTCAGGGAAATTTTAAAATTTCAAAACATATGAAGAATGATCCATGGACCAAGTTGCATATTTTTGATATATTTTTTTTCCTTACTGTATAATTGTGAATGAGAGATGATTTGATAAGTGAATGAAAATGGCGAAGAATGACATTCCATAAATCTTACTTCTATCCTGTTCTTTCTATTTAGTCACCTATTACCTACATCTTCCTATTCTGTTCTAGATTTCCAAGTCTCCTTTTGATAGTGATTGGTGTATGATTGTTTATACTTTAGACTTATTACTAATCTGTTATATCTTTTAAATTTTAGCTCTACAATATCGCCTACTGTATCATGTGAGTTATTCACCCTGTGATTTGGATTTTTGTGCATTGAACGTATATTATTAATATATTTAAATACTTCAGACAAAAAAACTAACTTTAAACGACCAGTGGTAGGACGTCAAACTGAACCCACATTTAGTCAGTTGGGTTGGAAAACCTGATAGTTCCAAGCATTACTTTAAAAGTATGAAAAAGACTTTATCTATCTAACATGGACCCAGCCGAAGATTCACATTCAAGAGGGAAAACTCATTTGAATTTAATCAAACTCAGCAGGACCAACCATTTAACTGTCTTTATTTTCTTATGTTCTAATAATAAAATATTAGTGAAAAGTGTGTGCACTGAAAATAATGGATTCAATGGATTACTAAACATACTCAAACCATAGTCATCGCCAGCGGCACTATTAATAACCAACAAAAATCAGATAGTGCTTTTGTTTCATCTTTGAGCAATAAGATGAAACTACAGATCTAGAAAACTATGCCGGACCAAGGTGATGATATCAAAGGTCTTAAACTCCGGTGCATATTAAGGAAACATTAAATTAATGTTTCCAGATAGTGTGGTAGCTTCAAATTTTAAAATGGGCCGATGAAATGTAAATATGTTAACCATGGAATTGCTCCCTATTTTTCTAGAAAGCAAAAGCACAATACACACTACTTTGGCAGTTAAGCTCATTCTACCCTTGAATAAAATTCAAATAATTTTGGATGGTGATTGTCTTAGAGACTTGACTTTTTTTCTTCTATAGTACCTGGAATCAATGTTATGTGGAATTGTGGCCAAATTATTAAAATAGGACTGATATTTTCGCATGGAAAAGCGACAGTGGAACGGTGTTTTTCATAGATTAGCATTTTAGCTTTGAATCTGAAAGAACATAGTCTGATTTCTCAAAGAACAGTACACAATGCTATAAGATCTCAGAAATATTCATAAATTTCCTATCACTCAAAAAATGTAAAGAGCTGCCCATAGGGAATATGAAGAACATCTCAAGAGAGTCAAAACAGAACCAAAAAGAGGAAGAGAAAAGGTTGAAAAAAAAAATTATCCATACAGATCCTATAAACTTGAAGAGCAGAAAGATGTTAAACTGAAAGCTTTGACAGAGTTTGAGCTTACAAAATCAAAAAATTCTGATGCTTGAGAAGCAAAAGTTAACCTAAATCTCCCCATTAAACTTTTTGATCAACAGTGACGTATTCACCTAGTCCATTAATGTAAGCTTTAATTATTCCTTTTGATATAAATAAAACTGTTTACTTTGGAAAAAATAAAAAAAGGAGTGCGTTGGACGGCTACGGAGTATAGGCTTATTACTAAAAAAAAAAAAAATATTTTTTTAAATTCATCTATGATGATGAACAGTTTCTAAAGTAAATTTTCAATAATTTAATGTATGAACTGAGTAAATAGGCTGCAATAATGATTAATAGATATTTTATACGCCAAAAGTAACGGATTTGGTCAGGGAATGTCGGGGAAAGTCAGGGAAATCAAATTCAAAATTTTAGTGTGAACCCTGATGAAATAAAAATGCAGTATATAATATCAGACGGTTTACAATGCCTGTTGATTAATGTGTCATATATGAAATTTGCAAAGCTTCATAAAGTGGGTTACATGGTGACAGATCCTGTTCTATCGCATCTTATTTCTATTTAAAATTGAATAAAAATTAAAAAAAAAAATCCAAGATTTGTTTTTAGCTTAAAGTATGTTTATTGAACGACTTTAATATTTTTTTCAGACGATACCGCTACCCCTTAGGAAGATGGAGAATACCCGACCAGTTATGTCCAAACTCTTTCACAACAAAAATCCTGAACCAGTTCACGTTTGATGACCCTACTCTGTGTATCCTACATTGCCTTATTTTATTTGCAGACGAATAGTAGTATAAAATGTTTTAAACTTTCAGAATACATTATGTTATGATTATTTTTATTTTTTTTATTAAAACATTTTCAATGATCGAGTCAAGGATTTTCTCTTAATCTAAAGGGTAGACTATATTAATTAGCATTTTCTTTATATGTTAAGAACTTGTCATTTTCATATTATTGACTATAGAACTAGTTTTATTATTATTATTATTATGTAACTTTTCTTATGATTATTAGGAAGATTATTATTATTATTATTATTATTATTATTATTATTATTATTATTATTATTATTATTATTATTATTATTATTATTATTATTATTATTATTATTATTATTATTATTATACTTCAGAATATAAGTAGATGAATGAGGTTATGAAGTAAGAAGTAGGGTATGAGAGGTGGGGGCCTTTATTTGACTTACGTTATGTCTTCTACTAACTCTTCTGTTTCGGTGTATCATGTGTTGACGAACTTCACCCCCAATTGGAGAAAGAGGAATAAAAAGAGAATTGTTATTCTCAAGATAGAGAAATATTGGCCATTAGTTTCTTCTCTTTCGCATGCGTCAGTATTAGATTTTATGTTCACAAATAGAAGCATTATTACGATGTTTTTATTATTATTTATTAATTGAAGTTAATTACGTTTATTTTAAGTTTATTGTAATTTATGATGAATGTATCTCACTCCTATTATTATTATTATATATATTATTATTATTATTTATTATTATTATTATTATAATATTATTATTATTATATTATTATTATTATTATTTCATTTGTATAGCCGCTTCACAGTGAACAGTGTCTGGCCTTTAGAACTCAAAAAAAAAAAAAAAAATCATATCGCTTATGCTTGTTACGAGCTAGTTAATCAGTCCACGTAAGCAATTAATGACAAAAATAAATAACGCCATTATTAAGACAACTATGTTTACTCTTGTGTGTATTGCACGTGAAATTACACATACGTTGCCATATCCTTATTGAAGGAAGCATCCTTGATGTGTTGAGGAGGTGCAGGCAGCCTTGTCTGCAGTTTTTATTTTCAGTATTTTTCTGTAGTTCTTTTCTTTCTCCATGTTATTATTGTGCTTACAAGTGTTCCAATGTGTTTGTACCTTTGAGTAAAGTGCACTAATGGGTTTGTGTGTGTTTGAATAAATTTTGGTTATCAGCTGTGCTTCCTATCAGATTTCATTTGGTTTAATTTTGCTTTACCTCGATTCTAACAAGCAGTAGCTTATAAAATTCCTCTCTGCATCAGATTCTAAAGGTGAGTTATTGAGTTTCTAAATTGAAAACTGTCATACCGCTATATACTTATACCACTTTTTTTTCAACTTCAACTTCAAGCAGCTTATGCCCTCTACTGTTTATTTTTTTTTTGACATCTGATGGAAAAATGAACGCCATCAACCCTTTTATAAAGTAGTTCCTAAATACAATGTTTAAAATTGTAAGTCAAAAGAAATGTGTCAAAGAAAATACTGGTTGAGTACGTGAAGGATTGCAAATTTAGCGGTTTTTATTTATTTATTTAATTATTTTTAATAAGAGTTCACAAACGGTGAGTATTCCTTTTATCTAGATGGCAAACTTCTAGAGGAGGATTCTCTCTCTGAGAGGCATACTCGGTATCTTCGCTACAGAAGCCTCATGCGCCATTACATATACTATACTAGACTTAAGTCTGGGATTAGATAGACGGATAGAAAATATATGGAAAACCAAATCACAACATTGTTATAATTGGCTCTCATTTGTGCGTACTAAATTATTTATTAAAAATGTTGACCAATTTTAACTAAATTGTTCATTTTAT
>JABUQX010063564.1:0-17500 GCA_015478945.1 Trachelipus rathkii | reverse complement strand
CACCATAATTTACCAAAGCCTACAAACAAGCCAAAAACAAAAATTCTACAGTCCTACCCAATCCAACATTAACAAAATTTCAACTTTCCTTCCCATACCTTACATTTTGGATCACAAAATAAAAAAACTCCTACCCCCCCTCCATCTCTTTTACCCAAAACAATACCTTCTCCCTGAAACATACTTTGAAGCCCCCTTACCCAAAAACCCCCAAAAACAATGCGTTTATCAAATACCATGCAACAACTGTAATTCCATATATATAGGCGAAACATGCGACTTGGACCGTAGAATCAAACAACACTCTCATGACTTGCAAAAAGATAAACAAAACTCATCCCTCACCCACCATCAAACCCAAACAACCCACATAATATAACCCCAAACACACAAGCATCTTAAAACACTTCAAATCAAACAAAAAAAAGGAAAATTATCGAATCTGTATATTTATAACACGAATAACTATAATAAATATCCGGCCGAATATAAATTGGATTATATAACCAACGCCACCATCCTTTCCTCAAAATACTTTAAACAGCTACAAACACAAAAAATTACCAACCAACCATAAAATGAAAAAATAAAAAATTAAAAAAGGATTTTCATTCTGTTCCCGCCGTAGTGACAGTTCTCTTTTGTCTTTTTAACCTGAAGGAGGCCCAAACATGCATGCTCTGGGAGCAATTTAAAAAAAAATACAAAATAATATAATGTAGTTTATAATCGAAAAAAGTTAATTTTAAAATGTTGAAGCCGGAGCCGGAGCTATAACAAGTTTCGAAAATAAATCATTTTAACATTAAAATTTTCCAACTATGCACACTCCGTAGCCCCGTGCATACAGTTGTTATTTTACGCCAAGGGTTAAATACATCTATAATATAATATCCGCGTTGTAGTGTAATTAAATTTATATATATATATATATATATATAAATATATTATTATATATTATATATATATATATATATTATTATAATATAATAATAATATATATATATTATATAATATATATATATATATTATATAAGAGTTAAATATTGCCATAAGGTCGCAATAATAATTTGTAAACAAACCAAAGAAGCAGAAGTGTGGAAAAAAAGAGATGGATTTTTCTCGTTGAACTACCGCATGTTAGCAAGATGCAGAAAGAAATTCCTTCCAATTTTACCACTAAGCTATCTTCCCAACCCAAAATGTGATTCAAGAACAGTTTTAAAGCAACCGAGCTCCCTCAGCACACACCAGTGTTCCAGCCCTGTCCTTTCCTCGTTACCTTAATATTTTAATGATTAAATATTGCATAATCGCATTTAATAAGTTTGTAAACAAGAACATATAATGGGAGGGTAAAGAAATACTGCCTTCTTTGGGATTGAACCACCTTTAACCCCGGGGGCCAGTTGCGGGGGGGGGGGGAAAAAAAAAATTTTTTTTTGAGAAAAACGGGGGAGAAAATTATTTGAGTTTTTAAATTTTCGGTCTTTTTCACTCATTTAGAACCCATAAAGTTTGGATTCTTTTTCATTTAGATTTAAGTAAATCAGCTTTATCAGGTTACTTTTCCAGTGTCCAACCTGTCTTTTCCTCGTTCGTTAATCTTCTAGTTGTTTCATATGCTTTATCGCAATGAAACTGAATATATATATGCGATTATGCAATATATAACATCTAAAATATTAAGAAACGAGGGAAAGGACAGCTGGACACCTAGTGATGTCGCCTTGACGGGAGCTCGGTGCTTTAAAACTGTCTGAATCCACCTTTTTGTGTGGAGGATTGCTAGTGGTTTTAAAGCATCGATTTATATCGTTCTCATTGCCCAACATTGCGTAGTTCGATCCAGAGAGCAGTATTCTTACCGTCCCATTAATGTTCTATTGTTGTTTGTTTAACAAACTTATAAGTCGATATATATTAAAATAAATATTAAGGAAACGGAAGAAAGACAGCTGCAAACACCTGGTGAGTCGCCTGAACGGACTCGGTTAGCTTTAAACTGTTTTTGAAATCCAATTTGATTGGAGATGCTCAGTGTAAACACGAAGTATATCGTTCTCATTCGCAACATCGGTGTTCCATCCAGAGAAGGCAGTATTTCTTACCTTCCCATTTATTTTTTGTTTATATATATAATATATATATATAAATATATATATATATATATATATATAATATATATTATATATATATATATTTATATATTATATATATATATCATATATATATAATATATAATATATATACGAACAATCGATAGTGAAGCGGTTAAAATAAGTGCAATGGTATTGTGTAGGATAACAGCGAGTAACAGGTTGTTTATTCCTTGGTTATTCCATTTTGTATACTGATGGGTTATGAAAGAATTCCACTGGCATGGCAGAAATGGTTGTATAGAATGGTGGAGAATGAGATGAGGGAGGTTCCCTACCTATATTATGCGGATATTGTTCTGTGTGGCGAATTGAGAAGTTGAGAGGATTGGTTAGAGAATTGCAGGTGTTAAAAGGAGGGCTTGGAAAGGTAAACGTGGAAGAGTAAGTTATGTTGTGTAGTGACGACACTCCTCAGTGTGAATTATGTTAGATGTGAGCAGCTGTAACAGTGTCTGAGTTTAAATATTTAGGGATATATGTTTGATGAAGGGAACGTACGATGCAGAGTGTAGTAGAAATGTTGTGAAAGGTGGTCAGTTCAATTAAATCTTGGTGAATGTAAACGGACTAAGTTTCTTGAGTGTGTGCTAGGGTTTTACATGAGGTTATTTTGTTTTATAGTAGTGAGACTATCGTCTGAAATAAGAGGTATATAGATCTAAAGTTCAATGTGTCAGATGGACAGATCTTAGGGTGGCTAGGTTGAAAAATTGATAAGAAAGAGAATGAACGTGATTTAGAGAGTTTGGTGAAGAAGGTAAATGAGTTGATAAATAAATATGTAGATGGTTTTCATGGTGGAAAGGAGAATGAAAGTCGGTTGGTAGCGGATGTATATGGAGTGTGTGTTGGAAACCCGATCCGGTTGGAGACCGAAGAGAAAAGTGGATGAGTCAGTGTGAACGAATGTCGAAGGAGAGAAATTGAGTTGCAGAGCGAAAATAAGAGTGCAATATAGGAGAGAATGGCGCGTTTTATGGGCATGGTTGTGGCCCACCTGGCCAGGGATGAACCCTTACATGACGATTTACCATATGAGGTCCTTCGCTGTCCATATGCTCTAGGTGGATTTCTGTCTGGACGAGCTCTCACTAATTAATCGTACAGAGGGGGCGGTAAGGCTTTCTTTTCGACGTTGTCATGTTCTCCTACTGCTTTTCTTCTCCGATGCATGTACGCAAATGAACGGAATGCAAAAGAGAAGTGAAGAAAGGAAGAAAGAAAGAAAATCTTTTTCATTAATAGAGAATATAAATCTGTCATAGAAATATATATATAATATAATATATAATAATATATTAATATATATAATATATATAATTATATATATATATAATAGTATTATAATATATATATATATCATATATATAATAGCGAGATGTGATTGATTGGATTTTGGAATTGTTAACAAGCTTTATGAGGTGTAGCTCTAGAATTGAGGAGAGCAATAATGTACCCTTATATAAATGTAAGGGAGAAAAACTGTAGGTATTATAGGGAATTAGTTTTTTGAGTGTTATAGGGAAGATATATGCTGGTATTTTGATGGAAAGAGTGCGTCGAAGACTGAGGGACTGATGGCGAAGAACAAGGTAGTTTAGAAGTGGTAGAGAAATGTGTGGATCAAATCTTTGCATTAAAACAAATGATTGGAAATGAGGGAGGAGAAAAATAAATTTATTTAGGGTTTATGATTGCAACAGGCTATGTATGATAGGGTTTAATAGAACTCATGGCAATGTTTGTTGATTATGTGTTGGTTGTAACCTCTGAATGAATTAAAAATATGTTGACGATAAGGAAGCGTGCGTAAGAATAAATAGATCGAAAAGTGATTGTTTAACATAATAGCTGAGTAGCAGGAGCTTATGTTCCTTGTTATTCAATTTGAGATAGATTGGTCTATGAAAGAATTGGATGGGGCAGGAGATGGTTTAGAATGATGAAGAAATGGAAGAGATGTGGGTTCCCTTACTTATTATTATATGAGGAGATTTCTGGTTTTTGTGACGAATCTGAGAGAGTTTGAGAGATTTGGTAGGAGGATGTGTAAAGGATGGGTTTGAAATAACTAGATCAAGTAAAAGTTTATGGTTGTAAGATGTGGACCAGTCCTCGAAGTGAAGTTATGTTGAAATGTGAGCACTGGAAAAAGGTTTAGTTTTAAATATTTGTTATATGTGATGAAAAGAGAACGATGATGCAGAGTGTAGTAGAAAGTTTAGTGAATTGGCAGGAAGGTGGCTGGTACAATAAATCCTTGGATGTTAAAGATTTAGTGTCTAACATACCACCGAAATCTCAGGCATGCAAAGCATTCCTAGGTATAAATAAGAGTAGGTGTTCCCAACCCAACTAAACTACCCACTTCCGTGTCTCGCCTCCTACAAGGTTGTCTGCAATGGTTCGTAGTTTTCTTCTATGTATACAGAGAGTCTACTCCTGTGTGAAAAGGGTTGACTGTAAAGCAAGAGGTAAACTATGGGCACTGGACAGTGAATTATAGAAGACTTTATTTAGGTTTTATGACTTGCGAGTAGGTGTATGACAGATTAGTAGACAAGCTCTGATGAGGTTTTAATATATATTTGCTGTTGTGGAAAGCTTCTAAAATGAAAAAAGTATTAATGTTGAATATGAGCTGTGTTTCAAAAATGAATGAGAGTGAATGGTTTACTATAAGCAGCGAAGTGAGGCAGGAGTGTTATGTCTTCATGACTATATAATTTGGTAGTATATGAATGGTGTGATGAAAGAATTTAAAGGGGATTAGGACTGAGAGAATGCTAGAAAGTGGAAGTGCCTTCTTATTTTCGCAACATATTTGTTTGTATGGTGTAATCTGTAAGAAAGTTGAGACTTTGCATGTTTGTAAAGGAATGATTGAGAAATAGTAAGAGTAAAGTGATGGTGTGAGGAGGAGAGTCCGCAGTAGAAATCATTTTTAATGATAAGCAAGTGAACAAGTATTCGAGTTTAAATTATTTGGCTATAAGTTAATGAAAAGAGAACAGATATACATTGTTAGTAGAAATTAATGAGCGATAGAAGGTTGCTGATAACTAACTGTTGTGAATGCAAAGGACATAAATCTGAGAGTGCTGGTTCTGCATGAGGTTATGTTGCTTACCTGTGTTAATGTATAGCTAACAAAACTATATTTGGGAGTCCAGTAACAGTGGAGATTCTAAGGTGATCTGTTCAGAGGATAATTTTAATGGCTTGTTAGTTAGAAGAATTGATAAAATAAGACATTGAACTTTGTTTAGGACCGTGCGGGAAAAGAAGGCTTGAATAAGAGAATAAAGGAGTGTGTATTAAGATGATTTTTAATATGATATGATGATGATAGTCGTGGTGTGAAGCGAGTGTATAGAGGTAAGTGTGGTGATCAATCATCTCGTAAGACCTTAAAAAAGTGAATTGGTCTGTAAAAAAGGTCTGAAGGAAAGTAATGTTAATTATCAGAGACTTGAAAAACGTATAATAGAGTAAATGGCCCTTTTGTTAGAGCATGTGATGGTGGGCCTGGCCCAGATAAAGGAACCCCTGAACATTGATGAATTCCACAGTTGGTGGTGGTCTGTCGCGGTATTGCAAAAGCTTATATATATTTTGGCTGCGACGGGGTTGTCACTTGAGATTACGTGTGGCCTTTTCGGCCTTAAATCATGCTGTTTCTACTTAATTGTCTGTTCCAGAATAGTGCGCACCTCACTACCAATCTGGGGATGTGGATAATATATATATATATATATATATATATATATATATATATATATATATAATATATATATATATTATATATATTAGTATAATATATATATATATATATATATTATATATATATAGTAAAATCAAGCAATAGACGCTTAGTTTAAAGTATCACATAGGAGCCTGAATATGAAATACGCATACTATTAATTAAGTTTAATAAATTTATTCACATAATAAAAATGGTCTTCAAGATGTTAAGGAGCTTTCGATCTTACTAGATCCTCTTTCAAACGCTTTGAATTGAAGACTGAATGAAATATTTATATAAAGTTGTTAGTGTAAGTTTAAAATTAATTAAAATTAGATTAGTAAATTTTATTTTGATTTTTTGAAAAAAGGTGTTGTATTTCAAACAAAACTCAGGTCTAAGCATGGCTCTTCCTTTCCCCATTCTCAGTAACCTATATGGAACTGATAGAACTTTCTTCATACTCAATCACCTTCGCTCAGACACAATCTGGTGAAGAACGTCCTATAGCTTTTATCTCCACAACCTTTAACCACTAACCCCACTCTCATACTTAACTTCATCAACTCCATCCATCCATAAAATTTACCATTGAACTCTCCAACAACAAAACCTTACCATTCCTTGACACCCTTCTTAGCTGGATAACAGTCCCACTTTGCTTTACAGTGTTTATCGTAAACAACTTTAACCCTTCCTATATCACTGTCTCTTTCCCACTCCACCAACACAAATCAGGTGTTTTAACTTCCCTTTTTCCTTAAGCCCTTCTATTTGCTCTCTCCTTTCCTACAAACTAATTCCACCTATATTTCACACCTTCACTTAACTCTCACTAGCCTAAAAACATAATCTCACTCTCTCAAACTAGCAAAAAAAGAAATTTTATAATCCCCCTACAATTTCCCTATTAACACTTATTCTTATTTACCAATCCCTCATACCCCACATATTAAAATCATTAAATCCTTACCACATCCCTAAAAACTAACACCTCCAACACAGCCTCCCTAAACCTGATTCAAAAAACCCGCCTACTCACACCTCAATAACATTTCACAAGTGCTGTACAAATCCCTTGTTTTAACTCACCTCGTGCCACATATGCCAAACGATATCAGTCTCACTAAGAACCGTTACCAACACAAACATAACTCACTTATGACTCACAAAAACTCGGCACTCACATACACAACCAATTCAATCACAGACATTAACATTAATGGTATACCACCCATTTTACAAGTCTCGACCCACACAACCACTCATAGAATCCTTTGCATTTAAAAACTTCCCAATATTTACATAATTACAAGGAACTATACCCTCGACCCCACCTTAAACAAATTTTGAACACCACACCTTTTTCAAAAAAATCAAACTAAGTTAACTAATCAATTTAATATTTAAAAAACTTTTCTCACGATAAACAATCTTTATATAAATATTTCATTCAGTCTTCAATTCAAAGGTCTGAAAGAGGATCTAGTAGATCGAAAGCTCACGCTCTCAACATCTTGAAGACCATTTTTATTATGTGAATAAATTTATTACTAACCTTAATATAACTGCAGTATTTCAATAATTCAGGTTTCCTCCTACTTGATATATATATATATATATATATATATATTATATATATATATATAATATAATAATATATATATATATATATAATATATATATATATATATATATATATATATATATAATATATATATATATATATATATATATATACAGCTATATATAATATATCCAGATCCACCTAATGAATTGTTATTCAACCAGTGTGCGCTTCTCTATGGCATGCTGGATCCTGTTAATTAAACTAACATATATATATATATATATATATATATATATATTATATATATATATATATATATATATATATATATATATATATATATATATATATATATATAGATTATATATATTCAGAAAAGTCTTTAAGATTTATAAAGTGAACCATGTATGAATCAAAGCGCAAATACTCGTTTAATATTTAATATATATTTTATTAATGTAATATATTTTTAAACATCATTGAAAACTAAAGAAGGTGCTTACATTCTGCACAGCGTTACACAATTATGACTATCATAATCAGAATAGATTTTTTCTTTTAATGCAAGAATTTTACGTGTTACTTGTGAGAAAATCTAAAGAGCTTAATAATTAGTTTGTATTTTATTATTATTATTATATATTATATTATTATTATTATATTATTATTATTATATTATTATTATTGTTATTATTATTATTATTATATTATTTTATTATTATTATTATTATATTATTATTAAGAGTTATTTTGATTTATTTTTTAAAGGATGTTATCATTGCTCGCGAAATTGAGCTCTTTTTACATATTCTATCCAAAGATGGTGCCCCTTAACCAAGAAAAATTAAATGTAAGAAAGTTATACTACTTCCATTCTCTACTATTTTTCCCTTCATATCTTAAGAGCATAAATAACTTGCCCAAATACAAATAACAAAGAACAATAACACAGTAGTAATCTATTCTATGTGCTATTATTTTAAACTTGCCATTATTTTTATCCCAACTTCCTACTCTTGCTTGCGGAAAAGGAAAAAAAACATCTGAATGAAAAAAAAATATATACATATATAACAATATTAATTAGATCCACACCTAAATAACAATTTATAATAAAATTTTAGTTCTTATTATTATATCTATATACTATTATATTATGATCGAATTTCACCCTTTAAACAGAACGAAAAAAAACAAATTGTGGAAGCTCGCTCGCTCATAGCAGGCCTGAACACTTGCGACCCTGCTTGTACCCTTTATTTTTATTTGATTATTATTATTAAAATATGATTTAGATATACCACAGTATTGAATGTTTTCATTATAAAAATTAAAATTTTATTAAATTCTAAAGAAAAAATTCCCCAGAATATTTATAATTATCGTAATTATGACTATAATAATTATGAAGCTTACTTCTCATAAAGCTTTCCATTAATAGTCTTTTGTCTGTGAATTGTCTGTTACATTTTATAATCACCTTTGAAAAAATAGAATGACTTTCAATCATTTGTTATTATCTAACATTATAGTATAAGATGAATCTTAAGTTTTATTAAAATGCTATGTTTTAATTTTGTTACTCTTGTGACTTATCTTGCCGTTTCGCTTGCTATTTCAGAACATGGCTTAAAAATTCCTTCGGCTAGACAAGTTTTTGTTACAAGCATATAAATACTATCATATATTTCATTTATATCCGTTATTCATACAATAAACTCGGTTTTTAATTTACATCTAAACAACACAGACGGCTCTCACTCTAAATATAACTTGTAAGTGGCAAAGTATTATAGATTTGTTTTAGGAGAACCCCATAAATTTCTATCTGATTATTTCTGTTTCTTTCATACAATGAATCTTGTTTATAAATTGCTTTTCTGTTTTATATTTATGACAAAATTCAAATCTTTTGTGTATTTTGGTTTATTATTTTATTATTATTATTATTATTATTATTATTATTATTATTATTATTATTATTATTATTATTATTATTATTATTATTATTATTAATTTTTTTAGATATCTGCAAGCAGAAAGCTATCCATTAGTTAGTCCAGATGGTGCTGATTTTCCAAAGTATTCGTGGATATCTCGACAACTTGTCTACCAAACTACCTTACTTTCTGATCTTACACCTGCCTTTTTAAGAGTTGAAGCACCTCAGCCTGGGGATTGGTTCATGGTCGCCTTCATATTCGATGATTCTAATAGAATTACTCAAGCTGTAAGTCTTGTTTATATTATGTAATGTGGCCTTAAAGAGAATTCAGAATTTTTTATGTGGTTTAAAGCAGGGGTGTTAAACTTGTGCTTCGAGATCCGGTTTACAACATTAGGTATACTTCGCTGGCCGGATTAGAGCTTACTTAAATTTCGCTCGAGGGAAATCGAAAATAGATTGTTAAGTAATACCCTTCTTAATAGTGTATATACTCAGTATAAATTTCGCTAATTTGATAAAAAAAATACATTCTCAGATAGGTATTTCTAATTTTACAGTAACAGAAAAATTACCTTATTCTTACCTTAGCTCTCACTACTACAGCCCCCTGAAACTTTATTCTTTTTCTTTTCTACCAAAATATTAAACTCTGAAGATAGACTAGTGGTTGCAACTTTCATTATGGTATTCAGTTGAGTGTCTGTCAGTCTTGAACGATATTTTAGACTTGTTAATGTTCATTTGAGAAAAAAAACTTTAACAAACATACGAGCTACCAAACATTGACATTATCTTGGTGGGGAAAATCTTCGACTTCAGTTATTTACCATTTGATTCGAGGCAAAAATGTAAATCTCTCTCCATAATTTGTTTACTGTTGTACATTCACTATCAATCTTTCTTTGTTTTAACATAACGTTTTTGTTTTGTTTTTTTGTTTTTTCAAATAATAGAGTAATTGAAAAGTTATCTAAATGAAAGCATATCGCTAATACATCCTAACTATATATTTAGATAGTAAATAAATGGAGGGAAACGTGTTCCAGACTTTACCAGTAGAGTACATGTAAGATTAAGCATAGTGGTTAAGTATGGGTCATAGAGTTTAGCGGAGAATGGATGAGACTGTCTGAAATACGATTCGAGGAATTCTCCTCAAAGAAGGAGGTACATGACTAGAAAATAAAAAAAAAATGTCAATTGTAATAACAATAGAATAAGGAGAGTGATGCAACAGTCTGACGGCTAGAAAGATTGGAGAGAGTTAGTTAGAGCAGAAGAATTAAGGGGTCGACAAGCCTAGACTACACTTTATCAAGGAGAGCAATATGTGTGGAACCACCCCAGATGTGTGATTCATACTTTATAAAAGTGCGAACAACGCCCTTACGTAGCGCTAGCAACTGGGATGGTGAGTAGTAGTTTCGAAGGCGCCTCCGAACACAAAATTAATTGAAACTTGTTAGAAAGAGCATAATGTGATCCTTCTAATAAAGATCACGAGAAAAGAAAATATCAATAATATTAAGAACAGGAGGAGGTTAGAGTTGTGTTTTCAAAGAAGATATTATAGTTGTGTGAAAGATTATGTCAACTAGATAGATGAAGAAGCTGAGCTATTGAGGCATTGAAAACAAACATGTTTTCTTTAACACAACTATACGGTAGGTATCAGAAAGATGAGAAGTTTGTTGCTTCAAAGCATCATTTATTTGCTACTGAATGAGTCGTCTTTCAAATTGGAAGGGGTAATGATGAGTGATGGAGTTATCAGCCTAAGAGTGGAGAGGGAGACACACTAACATATATCATTGAAGCAAAATAGGAAAAAGAGTTGGTGATAGAACAGACATTCTGGAGCCCATATATACAAAGATTCCCACAAATGGCATAAATTGGTGGCTGTCTAAAATAGCAGCCAATATAACGATTGGAACGAAAGTCAAGAGATGGATAAATACCGAAAGTGGAAACTTTAGATATTAAAGCTTTATGCCAGAGTTTATCGAAAACCTTTGATACGTCTAGCCCCGCAGTAAAAGACTCACCAAAATGCGGAAGAGCAGAGAACCAAGAGTCGGAGAGAATGGAAAGAAGATCACCAGTCGAATGGTCCATTACAGAAGCCATGCTGGCAATCAGACCTAACATAAGAGAAGATTTAAAATGTTTCTAAATCTTCTTGTTAAGATTAGATTCGAAAACTTTAGTAAGAACAGAGGTTAAAGCGATATGACGATAGTTGAATTGTTGACGGGAGTCCCGCTTCTTCAGCACATTCTGAATAAATGCATTCTTTCAACAGGAGAGAAAGGTTACCAAGGCAGGGTGCAAGATCAGAAGGTATTATTTTTCTGAGTGAGTTGCGTTGTTTAATTAGTTGTTCTATTTCAGGTTTTAGGGTTTTTAATGTATCCTCTGGGAATGAATTGGTTTGATACTTTTTGGATGTTGAGGAGAAGAGGTGAGAGGTGATTGGATGTATTTAGAAAGGGTAAATTTGATTTGCTCGCTGTGACTGAAACAAAGATGAAAGGAAACGGTGAAAATGAGTGGTGTGGTGTGAAATGTGTGCGTGCTGGTGTGGAAAGGAATGAGAGGGGGAGAGAAGGAGTTGCAATTTTGATGAGTGACTTATATTACAGAGCTATGGTAGACTTTGTGTGTGCGAGTCCTAGAATTCTAATGGTTAAATTTATATTTGAAAAGGTCAAGGTATGTGTGGTTGTGACGTATGGTCAATCTGAGGGAAACATTGAAGAAGGTACGATTTTTTTTGGATAATCTGAATGATGTTTTGGATGGGGAGAGTAGGAGCTTCAGATTGATAGTGTTGGGGGACCTGAATGGTTGGATAGGTGATAAAAAAGGGATGGTATAACAGGTGGTTTTGGGGTGACGGGAGAAAATGAGAATGGTAGGAAGGTGATGATTTCTGTGAGAGAGAGGTATGTGTGCTGAAGTAATACTTTCTTTAAACACAAGAAGTATCCATAAGTATCACTCAGAGTTTTTTTTATGTAAGAGTGGCTGTATCGACAGTGAAAAGTATTGATTGATTTGTGTTGGTTGAAGAAGGAGATGTTGAAGTATGTGTTGGATGTTTAAATCAGTGAGGGGTTTAGGAATGGCATTATCGGATCACTATGTTGTTCTATGTAAAATAAAGTTAGTGGGGGGCTTGGATTGGGAGGAGGGAAGTGATACGGAAGGAAGTGGGCGCTAAAATTAACCGTGAAAACAAGTAATAAGGCATACGTATATAAGAAACGCTTCGCACAGTGAAATCAGGTTGAATGTGAACAAGTTGAAACTGAAACAAATCTAGAAAGGAAAATGAAGGATCAGCAAGTGTTAGCCAGAATGCAAAAGAATAAGTAAGAATGTAGCAGTGACGTTGGTGGAATGAAAAGAGGTGCATGCAAGCGGTTAAAAGTAAAAAAGCAAGATGGAGCATCTCCCAAAGCAAATGGGGATAAAGTTCAAAGAAAGATGTTGGAATTATATGAGGAAAAAAGAATTACTAAAAGGGGCATACGTAGGAAGAAAAGAAGAGGTAAATGAACAGTTCGGAAGGAGAATGAATTGGGACTTACAAGGCATAGGAAGCTCTTTCTGGAAGGAAGCGCGAAAGCGAAAGGATTAGAATAAGGGGAACTGCTCAGAATAATGAATAGGGATGGTGCTTTTGTTAACTGATGAAATGGATGTCGAGCGGAGTGTGGAAAAGAACACTTCGAAAATCTGTATAATATTGCGCAGTAATGAAGAGGTGATAAAGCAATGTGTGTGGGTTTGATGGCTGCCAAGAAGGAATAGGTATTATTGGGGATGAGGTTATTAGTAGGCAGGAGGTAATGGTAGAGTGAGAAAGTTGAGCAATGGTAAATCTGCAGGTATAGATGAACATATTCCGGTGAAATGATCAGAACGGAGGCGAGATGGCGGACTGATTGGATTTGGATGTTGTATAGTAAAGCGTTTATGCTAGGGTATAGTTCCGAGGGATTGGAGAAGAGCAGTAATCAGTACCCTTATATAAGGGTAAAGGAGATAATAGGAACTGTAGAAATTATAGGGCGGAATTAGTTTATTGAGTGTTGTAGGGAGATATTTGCTGGTATTTTGGTGGAAAGAGTGCGTCGATGACTGAAGGGGGACTGATTGGTGAAGAACAAGGTGCGTTTAAGAGTGGTAGAAGATGGAATGTGTGGATCAAATCTTTGCATTGAAGCAAATGATTGAGAAAATGTAGGAGAAGAATAAATTGTTATTTATTTTCATAGGATTTGCAACAGCGCGTATGATAGGGTGTAATAGTGAAGCTCTATTGCAGGTTGTTAGTGATATATGTGTTGGTGGTAGGCTTCTGATAGGAATCAAAAGTGTATGACGATAGTGAGGCGTGTTTGTAAGAATAAATGGTGTCAAAAGTGCATTAGGTATAGCTATTTAATTAGCGGAGTTGAGGCCAGGGTTGCGTGATGTCTCCTTGCGTTATTCAATTTTAATATGAATTTGTCGGGTTATGAAAGAATTAGAGGTGGGGGTTTCAGGAAATGGTGTAGAATAAAGGAGATGCAGTGGAGGGTGCCCCTACCGTATTTATATGCAATGAATTTAGTTTTGTTGTGGCCGAATCTGAACGAGAGTTGGGAGAGGATTGTAGAGAGATTTTGGCAGGGTGTGTTTAAGGAGGGTTTTGGAAAGTAAACGTAGATAAGAGTAACGGTTATGGTTGTGAGTGAGGAGAGTCCTCAGTGTGAGCGTTATTGTTAGAGGGGTGAGCAGCTGGGAACGCAGTCGTCGGAGTTTAAAATATTTAGCGGCTATATGTTGGACGGAGAATGAAAACGGATGCATGACAGTGTATAGGAAAGTTGTGAATGCGCATGAAGTTGGCTGATGCAATTAAAATCGTTGTGTGAATGTTGAAAGGGACCTTTAAGTCTTGAGTTTCGCTAGGGATCTTACATGAGGGTATGTTGTTACCTGTGTTAGTTGTATAGTAGTGAGACTGGTCTGTGAGTAAGAAGTATAGATCTAAAGTTCAGTTTGTTCAGATCAGTACAATCTTAGGGGCGTGCTAGGTGTGAGAAGAATTGATAAAATGAGGAATGAAACGTATTAGAGAGTTGCTGTGTGTGAAGAAAGGGGTAAACGCAGAGAATAAATGATAAGTACTGTTGAGATGCGGTTTGGTTTCACTTGTGGAAAAGATGCAATGATAGTCGCGTTGTAAAAAGCGGATGTATAGTGGCGCAGTTGTGTTAGGAACGACCGGGGATGGGGAGACCCGAAGAACAAAGTGGATTGAGTCCGTAAACGAATGTCTGAAGGATAGAAATGTGAGTTTGGCAGAAGCGAGAATAAAGGTGCCTAATAGGAGAGAATGGCTGGGTTTTGTGAGGGGGTATGGTTGTGGCCCACCTAGGCCAAGGGATGAACTTTTACACTGACGATTTACCAAAGTGAGAGTTCGTCGCGGTTTCGTGAAGCTCTAGGGTAGATTTTCTGACTGCGACTGGTTCTTACTACTTAATGGTTCAGAGGGGTCGGTAAGGCTGGGCTTTCTTTTTTCGACTTTTGTCCAATTCTACTGCCTTTTCCTTTTCCTATGCATGTTACGCACCTTACCCCCAGTCTTTGGGAGAAAAATGTAGATGAAGATTATTATTATTATTATTATTAATTGCCTGTAGTGTTAGTAGAACTACTTGTATGTTTTTAGAGCAAAGTTCATTACTTTCAGGGTATATTCCCTTCATGTTATGCTTGGCTCCAAATTGATGTCTCTTACCATCTCCAAAGTGAACTTTATATTCTTGAAACTGAAAAAGAACCAATTGAAAATTCACATTTTCTTTCTCATCAAATTCAAAAACCAACATACTACAGGTACCTAAAGCATTTATAACAATATAATTTTTATATATTCTTCATCATTTATTGACTAAGATTTATTTTAGTTAATATTTTATAGTTTAGAAAATTTTGTATAAAGATGTAATTTTTCTAACTGTTATATATATATATATATATATATATATACTTATTATATACCATATACTATATATATTATATATAGTATATATATATATACTATACTAATATATATATATATAATTATCATAATATATATATATATACTCATATATACATACTACTATATCTACTATATATATATAATATATACTATATATATATAGATATAAATATATATATATATATACTATACTATATATATACGTAATATATATATATATATATATATATATATATATATATATATAGGTATAAAAAAGCAAATAATTATTCAATATATGTTATTTTATCTATTTCCATTTTGTTGTTATTTTGCATACACAGTTTTTTTGTTGCTTCTGACGTCTGGTATGGAAACATTGTGATCCAAAACTGTAAATATATTTCAAATGATACCAAAGAACCTGAGGAATCTGAATCGTTCCCACTAAGTTTTATATATCGCCCCTTAGCTTTACCTTTTGAAAATGCGCCTAATTCAGTGTAAGTATGGCAAGATATGAAACTTTAGTTTGTACTTTTTTATTATTATTATTATTATTTATTATTATTATTAATATTATTATTAGTAGTAGTAGTAGTAGTAGCAGTATTTTTTAATAATTTTTGTCGCCCCACATTGGTCTTCAAAATACAATTAAAAATATTCAGGGGGGCGCAAGAGATTGAACTTATAGATACTGGACTACTGGTGATAAACCCTTAAGACAGAGAATAGAGAAGGCAGAAATAAAGACGATTCTCGTGGTGAGCCTCTTCAATCCTTCTCAGATGGGATCCTCCTCCACGTTTGCGCATGTGTGTATGTGTGTGTGAAGACTTAGACACCCCAAAAATGTTTTAAATCAATCCTACCCCTTGTATACTTCTTTGAGTATTCGTTGCATACAGTTCAGGTTTCTCACACGCGGGGGTTGAAAGTGTTTTTAAATATTTAGGGAGGTCTTTGTCCTTACGCATTTTGGAATGAGAATACCAGACGACTTTAGATTATTCCTTGTTTTCGATTTAGTATATGGACGAACACCTGTGAAATTCTCGCAGAAATTGGAAAACAACTTTGACACAACTTTATCTTACCCTGAATAGATCAGAGTTTATCTGTATTAGACATCTAATAATATAAATTTTCCTTTTAGAAATAACAAATCTCAAACGAATATATTGCAAATTCCCAATCAATCAGGAATAAAAAATAAGAACAACAGAGGCTTCATTGCCACCAATATCAGATTAAATGTTTCTCAAGTAAATCACTATAGAACACAAATTTAAAACAGATCTCATTTTAATCCTCAAACAACACTTTCATGTCATTTATGTGAGAAATTGTGCCAAAAAAGACAAGGCTGTGTATTCAAAATGTTTTGTTCATCATGTAGGCAATATCATTCTCGTGACAGTTTTTCTGGTGAACCTTCCTTTAACACTATGTAAAACCATGAATACATTAGATAGAAACCATTATATTAATAATACAGACCCCAGGCCGATTAAAAGAATTAACAACATAAATGTAAATAGAGGTAGGTCATTGTCTAGGGGAAGACAGAATTTTAGATGTCAGAATAATAGTAGCAGAAATCAATTTAACAATTATCAAAAACAAAATCAACAAAGAAATAGTTAGGTACCTAAAATCTTTTATAATTATTGATATATCCACTAACTCCTCAAATTTTTTTCGGAGAAATCCTTAACTCATCCTCCTTTTCAATTTTCGGAATTCAAGAGAACTCCACGAACTTTTTTGGAGACATCCTTAACACATCCTCCTTCTTCATCTTTGGAATTGAAGGGGACTCCACAAACTCCACGAACTCTACCATCTTCAATTTGATCTTAGAAAATTTAGAATATTTTTTTTAAACTTTAACTTAATTACGAAGTAAGTATTTAAGAGAATGTGTTCTCCATTTTTAAGATCTCTGATATTTTTCTAAATAGGTACAGTTTCATTTGGTTGAAAGTGTGCAAGTTTTTAGCGCACAAGTCAACGATAGTAAGGCAATAGATAATAGGAATGTACT
>JABUQX010063563.1:17500-26549 GCA_015478945.1 Trachelipus rathkii | reverse complement strand
CGGTATACTTCGTTCAGTCCCTCAGATTTGGGTGTTTATGTTTCGCATTTATCGTGAAACGCTTTTTCGCGTTTTTCGTGCGCCGCTTCATATATATATATATATATATACCGTATACAGCAAAATACAAACCTAGCACGCCCCGAAGATATATATATATATATATATATATATATACATATATATATATATATATATATATATATATATATATATATCTTTCTTTATATACTATATAACATATGTACCGCTATATATATATATATATATATATATATATATATATATATAGTGAGAAAATATAATAAAATTGTGAGCTTAAATTGAGCATTTAATAAATTATATTAAATATAAATGTGCTTTTTATTTGTTTTAAAAGTTGTATAAACAGAAAGTTCGATTGGCGTCGCCTTAAAAACTGATCTGATTTAGACTTCACCTGTTCACAACTTTTAAAATATAGCAAATGGGAAAATTTAATTTCAATCGTTTTAATAATAAATTGTTATTTTTTCTTAAAATTCAAAACATTTCGCTTTATATTTTATCTTTGTTTACTTTTTGTATAAACAGTAATATATATATATATATATATATATATATATTATCCACTAGTAATACCAATATTATATATATATATAAATAATATATATGTAATAATATAATATATAATATAATATCTTATATAAATATATGTAATATGTAATAATAATAATATATGTAATAATAATAACATAATAATATATATATATATATATATAATAATAATAACTAATAATATATAATATATGTAATATATCAGCAACCATATAATAATATCTCCTTTATATATATATATAATAATAATATAATAATAATATGTATAATATAATATATAATATAATATATAATAATAATAATAATAATATATATAATAATAATATGTATATATTAATAAACTCAATAATATAATATATATATATATATATATATATATATATATATATATATATATATATATATATATATATATATATATATATATATATATATATAACTATATGCTATATATATATATATATATATATATATATATATACACCCTGACCACCTTAAATATCGAAGCCACACCGTCTCCAGTGACTTCCCCACCTCCGCAGATCGGAGAGACATAAGGCATAGGTGATGAAGCAATATTTAAGCGTTTGTCGTGTTGAGTGAGTAGGACAGGGCGAGTGTTTGTTATTTATTTTAAATATTTGTATATATTGCTGGAGATTGGTTTCCTGACCGGATATAACTCTGGCAAAGGTATAAGCGTATTTCTCGAATTTCATTTATTTATTTATTTATTTTTTTTGATGAATCGGGCGTGAAATTTTGATTGGTTGACTTGATACATGAGAGAGATTGAAAAGGTTTAGTTTTTCCTGTACAGAAGTTTTTAGTGTGAGAAGCATCGTCGTAAGGAGCTAGCCTGGGGGAATGTTGTTGTATGTCAATCTGTTAAAGAACGCTCAACCTGTCTGGTGTCGTTATGGAAATGTAACATGGATGTCTAGGTCATTGTTCTATTGTTGAATTGCAAACCCAGGATGTTAATGTGGTGTTCGACCAGGAGTATTTTTATTTCTTTGAGAGTGTTGGTAAAGGATTTTGTTGAATTTAATACATCCTGATACAATTCTAAATATGTTCTGAAGTGTCTGTTGTTTTTTTCTATGTTGGTGGTTGATGGAGTTGGATACCGAACCTGCGAGGTGTTATTTAGAGAGGATCTTCCAAACTGTTTGAAATTATAAACTTGAGAATGGACTCTTCGTTATTGAAATTTGAAATTATTTTTAGAGAACCGCAGTGACTGAGTTAAGAGTTAAGTTTCCTGTGTTGTACTTATGATATTGCAGATATTGGGAAATATCATGTGTTGTATTTAAATCGAGCGATATAGTTTCTGTTAAATATAAATTTGGGGTGGCGTGAGGTACAGGGGACTGGGTGTTATGAGTTGCAATTAAAGTCATTGAAGATTTTCCAAGAGAGGATATATATATATATATATATATATATATATATATATATATATATATATATATATATATATATATATATATATATATATATATATATATATATATATATATATATATATATATATACTATATATATATATATATATATATATATTTTAAAAAAAATACTACTGGAAATGTATTACTTTTGTAATATTTTATGAAAGGGCGAAAACTAAAAATAGTTTTCATTGTTTGTTTGAAAACAAAAATAAATATAAAGGCCAAAGGATATTTAACATAAAAAAAAACTAAAAAGGCAAACAATTAACGGTAATGTAAAGGTGAATCGAAAGTAAGAACCAAAGAACCAAAGAACCACACGCCCTTTGCATTTTCATCCATGACCATAATTATAAATACATAGTCATTATACGTACGAACTTTGTAATAATCATTCTCTTTTGATAAATTGAGCTTAAAGTTTGCTTAATTCTTTATATAAAAAAATATTTTTATGTTTTTTTTAATTATGGGAATTTAAAATTTTAAAAATTTTATAATTGTAGTCAAGGTTAAGTCTAGTGTGTTAGGCCCTTTATGCAATTTTCAAGTATATATGTATTATTTTTTTTATTATAAACGAATCCCTTATCATAATGTCATCGAACATATTTTACTTTAATCAAGATGTTATGTCTTTCTCTCATAAATGATGGACGAATGACAATCTATTTCCATTTAAGACAGGGAAAAAAACTGGTCAATATTTATTTAAAGAACTATAGTTAATAATTAATTTTTCTCTCAGCATTTTTTCTTATTCATTAAAATTTACTCCTAGTTTGTTTAATACTTGCAAAGCTTCTCTACTTTCTTGACCGCCTCGAAAGTGTCGTTTTACAAGAATGCGATAATGGTCTTTGGTAATTGCTTTTCGATTTCCTTCAATGAGTAATTTTGTTAAGTTGTCTTATTTTTCCCATGGAAAGTAATTTAATATTTGTTGTCTATAAAAAATGTTAATTAATGTTATAAGAATACTATATTACCATTGTAAAAAGAGAAATTTGGCTTTATTAAAATGAACCTTGGTCCAGATTTTCATGAAACATTTATAAAATGCTTAAAAGGAGCTGGGAAGAAGGAAAAACGTAAATTAAACCTCGAGATATTACCCTTAAAAAGTTACGAAGACCCCCAATGACACTGATAAAAGAATTCCTCTAATTTCATATGTGTGGGAAAAACATTTGAAGATACAGATGCATGTCACATGAACATTTGTCTACGGGAGCCGTACCCACCGACCCGTGAGTGCGTGTAAAATGAAAAAATATTTCTTCAACACCATAAGCCAATAGTAAAAAATGCATGATGATGATGCTTTAACACTGATTTAACATTTAAAATATGAAATTTTGCAACTGCATCACATTTTCTCGGTTATTTCTCGAGTTTTTATCACAATTTATTGCAAACATTTCATTTGTTTCATGAAAATTTGAGCCGGCGATTTTTTATAGTATTTTCTCCATAGACAAATGTTGCAAATATGAACTTTGGCGACCAAATAACTTTTTGAATGTTATTTCTCGAAGTTTTTATTACGGTTAATTTTGCGTCATTACGATTCATTTCAAACATATCAAAAGTTTCATGAAAATCTGGAACGGAGGTCCATTTTCATAAGGACCGAAAAATTTCAGTTTTGTTTCTTGTAAAACCTTGCAAGGTCTCGTTGGATGAGACCTAACCTTTTTGACTATATAATATAAAAATTTTACAAACCATATTAACCTAACCTAATATATATATATATATATATATATATATATATATTAATATATATATATATATAGTTATATATATATATATATATATATTTATATATATATATATATATATATAATATAATATTATATATATATATATATATATATATAATATATAGATATATATATATATATAAATATATATATATATATATATATATATATATATATATCACAATATATATATATATGTGTGATGTGTGTTGTGTGTGTGTGTGATATTATTTCGTTTTAAATCCGGGAAGACAAAGGAAGGAGGCCTGATTTGAATTGGAAAAACCGTTAGATTAACTGAAGCGCGTAAGACATTCTCTTCTCTCTCTCTCTTCTCCTCTTCTCTCTCTCTCTCTCTCTCTCTTCTCTCTCTCTCTCTCTTCTCTCTCTCTCTCTCTCTCCTCTACAAATTTTGTTGACATTACTATGATGGCATCTATCATTGCTTGCAAATCAAACATCCTTCCCGTCAGGCCTTCTTCACTTTTCCTATTCATTTAGTTCTTTTCGTATTATTTCACGTACTCTCTCTCTCTCTCTCTCTCCTCTCTCTCCTCTCTCTCTCTCTCTCTCTCTTGCTCTCTCTCTCTCTCTCTCACACAACACAACACCACACAACACCCACACACACACACACAACACCACCCACACACACCACACCCCACACACACACACACACACAAAATGTGCCTATGATGATTCGCCTTGCTGATATATATATAATATATATATATATATACTATATATATATATATATATATATATATATTATATATATATATATATAATATATAAATATTATATATATAATATATATATACTATATATATATATATATATATATATATTATATATTTATATATATATATTAGAGATGTAACGATACAGAAAAGAGGCAGATACCGTTCTCATTTTTATAGGTGCCATAACCGATACGATACGTTTAATTAATATAAATAAATACACATTAATAAAATAGAACATTTGTGTACTTGCCTAGGCAACTCAGGATTTTGCATTCCTTGTACAACCAATACTTTAGTCATTTATTTCATATATGGTTGTGCCCAAGTATATTTAGTTTATAAATTTAAAAATAGTATCTTTAAGGAATAATATAAATGCAAATATAATATTAATAACTTTTTAATTTGTGTTATTCAAAAAATATTCCTTTTCCATTTTTTCGAGTAAGTATTAACAAAGTTTAGCTAACCTAGCTTTTATGTTTTAACATGATTACAATTTACCAGAAGATTCTTTTAAACTAGCTAACAATATAAGATCAAAAATAATGAAAGAAGAGAGCTCAATTAATCAGCTGAAAAGACCCCAAAATAAAAAAAACGCTATTATTCAAACATGAAATAATTTAATAATATAACCCCCCCACTTTAAGATAAAGATAGAATTATCATTCAATATTTCTCAAATTTCAAAAATTCTCAAATTGTGATGCAAAAAACCCATTAAGCTTTCACTAGTATCTAGCGAGAGCCTGCTCCTTTTTGGGTGTTTACATTTCCACCTACACTAAAAAAAAATACTCTCGCTCTCGACTGATGAGGGAAGGGTTGATAAATATTGCTTGCAAGCACTGATAAATAATGGAAATTGGCCCATTTTTCATGCCACCACATTGAAGGATTCTCTTCTATGCCGGGCAGTATCTCCATGTTTTTCGTAGAGCCTCATCTCCTCCTTCACAGATTGATACTATCGGTTACATTCCCTAATATATATATATATATATATATATATATATATATATATATATATATATATTATATATATAATATAATATATATATAATATATAATATATATATATATTATATAATATATATATATATATATAAACAGCTAGAATATATTATTATATATAATATATATATATAATATATATAATAATAAATATATATATATATTATATATTATATATTATATATATATATACTATATTATATATATATATTATATATATAAATTAGATCATCGTTGTAATTTTTTAATGAAAAATAGGATAGGAAAAAATCGTCTTTTAATATTTTTCTTTCAATTATTAAGAATTCATTATTATGGGTAAATTTTTCCTTCCGAAAAGGTCCAATTTTTACTAATTTCTTCATCTGTGATTATAGGTAAATAGACTTATATTCTTAGTTTTAATATATGATATATATATATATATATATAATATTATATATTACTTATATAAATATAAGCTTAATTTATTATGTTACTATAATTAAAATATTTTAAATAAATATATATCGATATAATTAAAATATATTATATATCTAATATATATTTATATATATATATATATATATATATAATGTATATATGTATGTGTGTATAGTATAAAAAATTTATAAATATATATAAATTTTATTGAACATAATTATTTATAATACGATCTAGATATATATATACTATATATATATATATATATATATATATATATATAATATAAATATATATATATACAATTCTCTATAGACATAAATATATATAATAGATAAATATATTGTACGTAAGTAATGTAGGCTTCTTTTTAATTATATTTCCTTTTTAATATTCATAATTACCAAAAGAAATGATGTTAAAATTTTTGTAGCTCCTCCATCTTAGATTCCAAATAAAATTAATTTAAATGTATAAAATTTTGCATTTTTTAAAATCCCGAATCATAAAATTATTTTTTACATGTAAGTAGATAGTTATTTACAATCAAAATTATTATTATTATTATTATTATTATTATTATTATTATTATTATTATTATTATTATTATTATTATTATTATTATTATTATTATTATTATATTATTTAATTCTATGATAACCTTTTTGTTTCCCTGCAAGAGACTCTCTATTCGCCATCAAACTATATAACTACTTGAAACTGACAGTTTAGGATTCTTCTACCACCTAATGTAGGAGCATACAAAACTACTTACAGAATGTTAAAAGTATTTATTAACTTCTTGGTTAAACTACTTGCAATCATGATAGAAGAACTTTAGACTCATTGTACAAACTACTTCTACCACCTAAAGTAGAAATAGTATTTTTAAATTTCGGTTTTTTATACATTCGCCTTCTTGACGTCTCTAATGGCTAGCATTAAATCACTTTTGTTTGTAATTTTAACCACAATGTTTTCAATTCACCTATAACCTCAATTTAATATATATATATACTCATTTATTTAAGATATCTATTTATAATATAAAAATATTAAATATTATATATATATATATATATATATATATATATATATTATATATATATATATCTTTTGCAGGTGATACTTTTAGTCTATAATGAAGTATCAGTTAACAAGAAATTTAATGTAAGCACCTTTTCGTTTTTGCTCAATTATGTTTACCCTCGGTAAAGAAATGCTTACACAGTTTTATCACGAATTTCATGCAAAAACGACCACGATTTCTTACAAGTTTACTCTTGTTTACAAACAATTGGAATCAGCTGTTGAGATGGAGCCCGTCGATTTTGAATAAACAGAAATTAAAAAAAATAAGATGGTTTATATTACAAATAATGATTAAAACTATTGTGTCTGGGAGTTTATCAATTTGAAGAAATAGATCTAAAGATTTATATTTGAATGAAAACATTCATTTAATTTCAAACGGGCCTACCAACGCCGCCATCTTGTTTGTTACATTTTTTTCTAAGAACGTGCTAAATTCAGGAAGCACTGGGAAACAGGCACCTTACAGAATTAAAGAAATTCCTTACGTTGGTTGAGCATTTTTACATTATGCGCTTAGTTTGAAAAAACGAAACGCAAACTCGATCATTTCTTACGGTTCGTAAGCACTAAGCAAAAAACTGAAATCGCCCGATTTCGGTCTTTAAAATCAACCTATATTAAAAGTGAAGTTGAAATGAAAATCTTGATATAATATAAAATAAAATTATATTATTTTTTGGCAATATTATTAGGAAAAACTAACATTTTAAAAATAAAAAATAAAAATAAAAATTTCTTATATGGGTATTATTTTAAATTTATTAATATATAAACGTTAATCGGAATTCTTCAAATAAATTCATATTTTCTTCCAGATTTATCATTTCTTGGGACCTCCGATGTTTGAAGTAGTTTTCTTCAAAAAACACTTCATTTTTGTCCAAGTGTTCTAGCAGTAAGAGACTTCCTTTGTGTTAAATGCTAAAAGTAAGGAAAGCCGTGTGTAAGGGTTTCTACAAGTAGTTATATATATGAGTGTTCATTGACTTGCTTATTTAAAACTTTATCTGTTTACTGCTCTAATAAAAAGCCCAAACCTTTACAATAATAATCCAACTTTTGAAACAAGTAATTGGATATTTCCTTTTTAAATGAAGGATTGCATATAATACTGCCTCATTTTACACTTCCTTCAACAAAGAAGTTCTCTCATTTTTATCGTTTTCCCTTAATGTACAAGTTTACAAATCCTTAACTTACATAGAACTTTGTAGAACTAATTCCTATACGAACTATTTGTTTTTTGTTTATTTTCCTTTTAAACTTCTTTTAATACCTTCATTAATATGTTTTGAGGATTCCCACAACTCCTTCATGCTTCGATGAAATCGTCTCTAAAAACTATTGTTGAAAAACTTTTGCTCTATTCATATCATAAAAACTTAACTTATACTATTCTTAATCTTTTTTGATTTCTCTAAAAGGTACATTTAATATATATATATATATCAATATAATATATATATATATATTATATATATATATTATATATAAATATATATATTATATAATATATATATATATATATATATATATATATATATATATATATATTATATACATATATATATATAGTATATATAATAATATATATTATGATATATATATTAATTGACAAGTTATAAGGAATTAATAGTGTAGGAACCAATAAAATAAAAAAAATAAGGAAAACGTACCACATTTACCCAACCCTTGTTGCGACTCGAAAACGTTATTACTCATGCAAGAGTCAGACAGAACCACTTAAATTAATTCAAGCACAGTAATAAGAGCTCATGTTCCCACAGTTAATCTTCTACTTTAAGTGATGAAATGTTACTATTTTACCCATACATTTTTAAAAATAAGTTTAAAACTTTTTGACAATTTTTGCGGTGCAATGGAATTTGGTCTACCGCAAATGTCTTTCTGAGATTTCTTCATTCCTATTTATAAGTTCTGGTTATGA
>JABUQX010063563.1:0-5000 GCA_015478945.1 Trachelipus rathkii | reverse complement strand
CTTTTTAAATGATGTTTATTTTTATACGAGGTTAATCTTTATTAATTTATCTTCTTTATAAAAGAGGTTTATTTTATCACCATTATCTAACTTAATTCTTGAAATAATAAATTTATAATTACTTTTTTTTTTTTTTTTTTTTTTTTTTTTTTTTTTTTTTTTTTTTTACGATTATAATCTTTGTTTGAATGAATTTTGCTTTTCAGCTTAGAAAAAGTGTTCTATATTTATCACACCTCATGATTTCGGTAAGAGTGAATTAAGGCGTAATTTTTATCGTTAAAACACTTCTTAAGAAAAGAGTAAACGAGACTTAGACATACTTCTTATAAATACTTTCTCTCTTTTTTGGGCAAGGAATTAAAAAGTTTAATCAGTAATATTTCTATTTCACATATAAAAAATTCCGGAAGATCTCATTGAAAAAATTTAACAATGAAAAAAATTTCACTAATAAATTTATAGTTAGTTTTGACGTTGTGGCATTGTTCACTAGTTTCCATTACCAGCGTTGGATTGGTGACAGTATAGCTACGATATAAAATCAATTTCGCAATTTCCTTTGAAGTTTATCAGGAAACTTATTGATATGAAAATTTCGTACTTTATTTAATAATGTTTTTTATATAAACAAAGGTTTGGTGCTCAGTATGGGTTCCCCGCTCTCCCCAATTTTTAGCAACTATATTCATGGACTATTTGAAATAAAATATAATTTTTCGAAGAATGGCATACCGAACATTAAATGGTGGCGATATGTCGATGATGTGTTTGCCATCCTTCCAATAATGTGGATCCCAAATAAAGCCTTAATGAATATTAATAATAATACTACTGTCCATTAAATTTACATTAGAGATATCTTAATGGTTAAACTGCCTTTCCTGGATTTATGATAGATATAATGATAACATCTCACCCTCTTTTCTCAGCATATCGCAAACCAATGATTTATTTAATGCCTTATTTATTCACTTGGTACTCCATACCACTCCTATAGCACAAAATATGCACTTATTTAACAGGACAATTTCTTATAGCAATGAAAATATGTAGCCCATGTTATCTGAATAGAGTTGAAATTTTAAAAAAAAAACCATGTTTAGAATCATTGTGTTACCGGATGTGCTATAGAACAAAGCTTTTCATAAAGCAAGAAAAAAATTATACTCATTGGGCGAACAATTAAAAAAAATTGAATATTAAAAAGAAGAAATATTTTTTTATTATATTTTTTTTTATTTTCATTCAAATTCAGTACCAGTTAATTCAGTCAGTTTCGAGCAACATTTGTCAAAAGTTCAATTAAATAACGAAGATTGTAATACAGGAATTTATAGTATAGTTGCAATAATTGTGATGAAAAATATTTCGGTGAAAGCCGATGATGATGATTTCCAAAAGACGTTCATATCAAAACCCCAAGGGGGGGGGGGGGTTTTTTTTTTTTAATAGTCTGAGGGTGTGGGGGGGGGGGGACCACAACTCTGCTCTGTACCAGCATATGAATGAACACAATCATACGATCAATATGAATTCTGCTAAAATAATTTTATCTTGCAGAAAAATGTTGAGAAAAGAAAACTCATCGAATCATTTATTATAAAAAATACCAAAAATTTCAACAAAAATCAGGAGAAATAAAAATTGATAGCCTGTTAAATAATTTATTAATGGAGGGAAAAACGTTATTAAAGGGAGTTTGCAAAAAAATATATTAGATGTTATTGGTTCGAATCAACTAAAGCTTTCCAGCATTCATACTGGAATTTATTCTTTTTATCTTTATAATTCCTTAAATAAAGACCTCCGGGTTATAGGTCAAAAAGCTTGGCTTCAGTTATATTTTTATTCTTAGCTTCTCATTTTTATTTTCTTTGTTACATCGTTTTAATGTTTCATGTCTTATGATGTTTTAATTACATGGGTTTAGTTCGTAGATGTATAGAGATATGTTTTATTTTTATTTTTCTTACTAAATTTATATATTGGTGATAATAGTTAACCAATTTTTTAATTATATATATATATATATATATATATATATATATATATATATATCTTATATATACTATATTTATTTATATATATATATATATATATATATATATATTATATATTATATATAGATATATATATATATATATAATAAACATATATATGTAGTATAACAAGGAAAGGATTTAAAATGAAGGGAAAAAGATACCACTTCTACACGTCTATTCACCGCAACAAGGACACCCAAAAGAGGAAAAGAGACAGTTCATGGAAACGGAAGAAGAGAGGAGGATATATTGTTGCTGATGGAAATTTCAATGCAAGAGTGGGGAGGGAAAGACGAGGTAGAGAGAATGGTGAGACATTTATGGAAAGTCAATATATTGAAATTAGAGATATTGATATATGGTGCTTTTAAGGAAGGGAATGAAGATCATGAATGGCTTTTTCCAACAGAGGGACACACATAGGTTCACAAGATATAGGATGAAACTATATCACCGGAGAAATTCATCATCGACTAAGGTCACGGAAAACTGCTAGGGGGTACGCAGAGTTCCACTTCCTCGCGATCCACCGTCGTCGCGAGTTAACTTTATAGACTATATAATATTGTCTGATAGTAGGCTAAAATAAGAAATGTGAAAGTAATACCTGGAATAACAATACGATTCGGATCATAGATTGTTGCGTGACGAACCTGGAGGTGAAGACAGAAAAGTTCCAGATATAAATAAAGAGAAGTAATATTAAAGTGGATTCCAAGAACATCTTAGGAAAAAATAAGGAAAAAATCTGTTAGAACGTAGAATAATTAGAATGATAGGAGAGATTGGGGAGGATACAAGAAAAGGTTAAGACAGGGCAGCAGAGGGACTCTGGGTAAAAGATGGGTAGGAGGACGAGGAAAGACACACGAGGTGGTGGACTGAAGAAGTGGAAGGAGGTAATAAAGAGGAAAACGTATTGATGAGAAGGTGGATTTGAAAAATAGAAACTGCACAGAGAAGGCTCAGTACTGTGAAGGCAAGAAATGAAGAGAGAGAGTTGAAAAGAAGAGACAGCAAACAAAAAGGAAAGCGGTGAAGAATGATGAAGATGTAGCAGGGCATGAGAGGAAGAAGATTTTTTAGACTGGCCAAAATGTATTAGAGGATTAAAATGGAAAGTGTGCATAGCAAGGATAATCAACAGACATAAACAAGAGATGGACGAAAATTACTTCGAGAACTGTTATATGTGAGATGAGCCAGGTGGAGGAGTGAGGGAGAAGAGATAGTTGAAGGAGAGGAGGGGCCAGCAACCGATGAGAGTTGGAGATGTCTCTGCTCTTAAGACGCGCTAAGCACCGGGTGAAGATGGGATACCATAGAACTAATAAAAGAGGGAGGAGAGGAAAATGAAAGAAGTATTTCTGAAATTATTTCAATTAGGTGTTTGGAACCGGGAACGAGAGCCGAAGTTACCACGCAGACGGTTAGGCAAAGTCAAATTATTAGTTCCAATATTATAAGAGAAAAGGAGATACAGGAGACTGTCAAAACTACAGGGAAATATCCTTGTTGGACCAATTGGGGCAAAAAATATGAGAGAATACTAAAGAGAAGGCTGAGAATGGTAGCAGAGTCACGGATCTCTTGTTCGCCTTGAAAATTACGTTAGAAAGGTATGGGAATATAAAAATGAGCATATATAGCTTTCATAGATCTATGGAGAAGAAGGAGGCGGGAGAGCTGGAGAGTGGATGTCGAAAAGGACTGAGGATTAACAGATGGTGAAGGAAATGTAAAATACTTGTGTAAAGTATTGGGAAGGAAGGAGGAATGTACAGGAAGATAACAAGTTAGAATGCTCAGTAATGGAGGAAACTGTAAGAGCCACTGCTACCCCATACTGAAAGATTAGACAAATGACGAATGGATGTGAAAGGTGATATCGACGTGGTGTTACAAAACCGATTCTACGTATATAGAGGCCAGAGGATAGTTAGAATACAGTCGGCGAGTATGGCACGTTTTGGGGCGATAGTGGAAAGATTTTAGAAAGACAGACAAAGAAACGAAAAGAATAGGGGAGGAGGTTGGAGTGAAGGCAATATTAAAAGATGGATGCAATCAGATTGAGGTGGTGGGGGAACCTGGAGATGATGCATGAGAGAGAGTGGTCAAGAGGGAGATGGGAGTGGAGACTGGAGGGAACAAGACCAAAGAGGAAGCCTAGGAAAAGATGGGAGAGGCTCGGTGGAAGAACTCATGAGAAGACATATGGAATGCCGTCGATGCGGGAGTTGAGAGAAGAGGGAGTCCCCGTGGATACAGGAAGATGGAGGAAGAGGGGCTGGCCCGCTGACAAGGGTCTTAACCCTCCTGGCGAACGTTGTAAGTTGTAAGCAACATATAATTAAAATTTATTATATATATAATAATTTAATTTTTTTTTATTAAATATAATATATATATATAAATATATATAATATATTATATATATTCTAACTTCAACTAAAAATGAAATATCCTAATTCATATAGGTAAATACCCATTCTATATATATATATATATATATATATATATATATATATATATACTATTATATATATATATATCATATATATATATATATATATAATATATATATATATAAATTATATATTAATATTATATATATATATATATATATAATATATATATTATTATATATATAATATATATATATATATATATATATATATATATTAATATAATTATATATATTATATATATATATATATATAAATATATATATATAATATATATATTATATATATATATATATATATATATATATGATATTATAAATATATATATACACATATAACCTATAACTTCAATATTACACATAAAACAATGTATATACGCTTGACTACGCTTTATATATCTAACTACATATATATAATATATATACTCATACTATATATAAAATTACATAAATAATATAAATATTATTCCGCTTTCAGTCCTGAATCC
>JABUQX010063562.1:50000-56422 GCA_015478945.1 Trachelipus rathkii | reverse complement strand
CGTGTACTTCGTTCAGTCTCAGGGGCTGGGTGAACAACCGTTTTCGCATTTATCGCGTGAAACGCTTTTCGCGTTTTTCGTGCGCCGCTTCACTGGAATGTTGACCCGAATCCGTTGTAGATATACCACAGACGAATATTTGTGCCGAACGAGAGGTTAAATTAATGGAAGAACTGTACCAGAAATGCAAAACAGATAAATATTTGAATCTGAAGCTTATTGCAACTAATACATTTTGATTGTGATGAATGTACTTAAGTTTCAGAATTTTCATTGTCATTGGTACGGAATATTTTTATGAATTGAAAGAAATAATTGTCATTTTCTGTCATTATTGTCATTATTAAAAAGTTCATTGATTTCTAATACAGGCTAAAAAAATTTTTTTGGTCATAACCCTAATATATATATATATATATATATATATATATATATATATACTATATATATATATATACTTATATATATATATATATATATACTGCTATATCTTCTATACCTCTCTCTCTCCTCCCTTAACACCTCTGCCTCTTGCTGCATATATGCTGCTGCCAACATATATACTCACTACCAACAAGGTGGCCTTCAAGGGAGGTTTGAGCACCTGTTTGTGGACATGAACCGGCTGATGGCCACAGCCCTCCACCCCCATTTCAAACTTCCAGTCGTTGAGTTCCTGAATGAGGACTTGAAGGAGATCATCAGGAAGAGGGTTATCAGTGAGGTGCTGATAAACGTGACTCCTGGTCACGACAACGATGGTGCCACCCAAGAGCAGGAGCAGGTGGAAAACGACCCCTTTCATTACATGAAGGTGAATGACAACCAGCCTCTGGCTATCGACCACCATGAGGAGGACTTGAAGAAGGCCTTTGAGATTTGGAACAAGCTGAAGGTGAAGAGGACCACCCCACTGTCTGTATACCTATTCCCTCAGCAGCACAGAGAAGTCTGGTTGGACCTCTTTATCAAGTACAATACCCCTGTCCCCCCCTCCGCGGTTGTGGAGAAATTGTTCAGTTTGGGCTCTAATGTTCTCAGGCCTAAGAAGTCATCCCTGACTGATGAGAATTTTGAGAAGCTGGTGTTTCTGAATTGAAATATGCACCTCTTGAATTTGAAGTGCCTGTGCCAGATGGAGTAAAAGGAAGAGGAGGAGGAGGAGAACAACAGCAATGACTAACTAGTAATTACAATTAGGTTAGGTATATATATATATATATATATATATATATATATATATATATATATATATATATATATATATATATATATATATATATATATATATATATATATATATATATATATATATGCACTAAGCGAAAACGAATTACGAAAAGTTACGTTACTAATTAGTCAATGTTTTTGTCCTATTCCTCCTCCTCCTCCTCCTCCTCCTTCTCCACCCTTTGGCACAGCCAAGAAGCACGATTCTCTGGAGAGCTCTGGGAGAACGAGTTTTGAGGCCTGATGGAAGAAGATGCTAGTTCTACTGAAAGGACGAAAATCCTACCTGAGAGTGTTTAACTCGAGGACTGGCGTCGGAGACCATTGCCCCGAGAAATGGTTCTCTAGAGTGTTCTAGGGTTAAGAGTTTCGGACCAGAAGAAGAAGATGCTGGATCAACTGAAAGGCGAAAACCCTTTCTGGGAGTTGTTCTAGATTATATATATATATATATATATATATATATATATATATATATATATATATATATATATATATATATATATATATATATATATATATATATATATATATATATATATATATATATAACATATATATATATAAAATATAAATATATATATATATATATATATATATATAACATATATATACTCTCTGCTATACCCTCATATAACTATATATACCCGCTATATATATATATATATATGCTACTCGTCAAAATATATATATATATGAAGAAGTTTCAAATAGAGAGATATTTGGAATAATAAAAGGTGGAAAAAAATAAATATAAAGCTGCATACGTAAAAGGGGAAAAAAAAGAGATAGCGAACGGTTTGGAAGGAGGAGGATGAATGGGGACTTACAAGGGAATAGGAAGCTCTTCTGGAAGGAAGCGCGAAGAAAGGTTAAGAATGAAAATAAGGAGACCGGATGTAAGGGGAGTGTCGAGAGAACACTTCGAAAATCTGTATAACATTGGTAGTAATGAAGAGGTGATAGTGAATGTGTGTGGGTTTGATGGTGCAGGAAGGAATGGATATTTTTTGGGATGAGGTCATTAATAAGGAGGAGGTAATGGGTAGAGTGAGACAGTTGAAGAATGGTAAATCTGAAGGTATAGATGAAATTACTGGTGAAATGAGCAAGAAACGGAGTTGAGATGGTGAATGAATGGATTTGGAAATTGTAATAAAGCGTATATGGAGGCTATAGTTCCGAGGGATTGGAGGAGAGCAGTATTAGTACCCCTTATGTAAGGGTAAGGGAGATAAGGGTAACTTTAGGAATTATAGAGGAATTAGTTTATTAGTGTTGTAGGGAAGATATATGCTGGTATTTTTGGTCGAAAGAGTGCGCAGAGTGACTGAAGGACTGATTGGTAAGAACAGGGTGCGTTTAGGAATTGTAGAGGATGTGTGGATCAAATATTTACATTAAAACAAATGATTGAAAATGAGGGAGAAGAAATAAATTGTATTTAGGTTTTTATGGATTTGCAACAGGCGTATGATAGGATTAATAGGGAAACTCTATGGCAGGTATTAGTGATATATGATGGTGTTGGCTTCCACGAATCGAATCAAAGATATGTATGACGATAATAATTGAAAACGATATTTCAAAAGTGATTGGTTTTGTATTAATAGCGGAGTGAGGCAGGGATGTGTTAAGATCTCCTTGGTTATTCAATTTGCATATGGATTGGGTTATGAAAGAATTAGGAGGGTTGGGTGGCAGGAGATGGTGTTAGAATGATGGAGAATGGAAGAGAGTGGAAGGTGCCCTACCTATTATATGCGGATGTTTTGGTTTTGTGTGGTGAATCTGAAGAGAGTTTGAGAAGATTGGTAAAGAGATTTGGCTGGGTGTGAGGAAAGTTGTAAGTGGTAGATAAGAAGAGTTATGGTTGTGAGTGAGGACAGTCCTCGGTGTGAAGTTACGTTAGATGGTGAGCAGCTGGAACAAGTGTCTGAGTTTAAATATTTAGGATATATGTTGGATGATAAAGGGAACAGATGATGCAGAGTGTAGTAGGAAAGTTGTGAATGGTTGAAGGTGGCTGGTGCAATTAAATCGATGGATGGATGTAAGGGGACTAAGTCTTGAGTGCACTGGATTCTTACATGAGGTATGTTGTTACCAGTATTAATGCTTAGTAGTTGAGACAATGGTCTGGATAAGAGGTAGTGATCTGAAGTAAAATATGTTGATGGACAATCTTAAGGGCGTGTTAGGTGCGAAAAGAATTGATAAAATGAGGAATGAACGTATTAGAGAGTTGTGTGGTGTGAAGAAAGGAATAAATGAGAGAATAAATGAAAGTACGTTGAGATGGTTTGGTCATGTGGAAAGGATGGATGACAGTCGGTTGGTTAAGGGGATGTATAGTGGTGTGTGTGTGTGTGTGTGTGTGTGTGTGTGTGTGTGTGTGTGTGTGTGTGTGTGTTGTGAATCGACCGGCTGGGAGACCGAACAAAAAGTTGACTGAGTCCGTAAAGGAATGTCTGGAGGAGAGAAATGTAAGTTTGTCAGAGGCGAAAAGAAAGGTGCATAATAGGAGTGAATGACGGGTTTTGTGAGGGGGAGGTAAGGTTGTGGCCCACCTGGGCCAAAGGATGAACCCCACATTGACGAGATGATGTCGCGGTTCCGTGATGCTCTAGGGTGGATTTTCTGACTGCGACGAGTTCTCACTAATAGGTATAAAGGGGGCGGTAAGGCTGGACTTTCTTTTCTTCCTTTGTCATGTTCTTCTACTACTTTTCTTTTTCCGGTGCATGTACGCACCTTACCCCCAGTCTTGGGGAAAGAAAGTGGATGATATATATATATATATATATATATATATATATATATATATATATATATATTTTCTATAAAGCTTTTTTATTTATATATATAAAATTAGATTTCGTGCTACACTATATATATATATATATATATATACACTTCTTACCCCCAGTTTTGGGGAAAGAAAGTATTATATATATATATATATATATATATATATATATATAAGCAAGTCATTGCTATAAAGCTTGTTAATTGTTATATATAAAAATAACATTAAAATGTAAAAATTAAATAAATATATAAATTGTAAGGTAATTTTATCGGAAATTATGTTTTTAACCGCCAATAAAGAGTTAGCGGACTGTGGTAGACTTCAGTAGTGAAAAATAATTATTAGCGATAGAATTAGCTGATTTGCGATAGCTGACTGGCGAAGCAGAAAAAGTTGCGGAATTGCGGAATTTCGATAGCGGACTGGCGAAAAAGAAAAAGTTGCGAAATTGCGGAATTGCGATAGCGGACTGGCGAAGCAGAAAAAAGTTGCGGAATTGCGAACTGCGGAATGCCCCACAAAAATAGCGGAATTGCGAATTGCGGACTAAAAAAAAAGTTGCGGGTGCCCACCTCTGATATATATATATATATATATATATATATATATATATATATAACTATATATAGAACACATATATATATATATATATATATATATATATATATATATCTATATACTTTGCTCTTTATATCTTATATATATATGCTATATATATATATATATGGTCGTAGGCTCTATTGGCTACTCCGCTGCGGTGTTTCCTTCTTTCCTTCCACCTCTGTTCTGGGGGAACTCTCTTCCATCTTCTGTGTTTCCTGCTGAATTAATCCCCCTCACTTTAAAGCCAGCGTCTGTGCTCATCTGCGTAATTTTGCGCTAGCGGATAGAAATTTTCGGCGTGCAACAACCCTCCCTGAATTGGGCTTTGCCCGTGAGTGGTGGTGAGGAACTAAAATATATATATATATATATATATATATATATACTGCCTATATATATATATATATATATATATATATATATATATATATATATATACCTATCTATGCTATATATATAACTATACTGCTTTATCCGTGAAGATGGTGGATATATATATATATATATATATATATATATATAAGTAGTAGGGCTACCTACTTGCCGAAAGATGGTTTTACCAGGGCTGCGGAGTCGTAAAATAAATTTTTCGACTCCGACTCCGACTCCGACTCCGACTCCTTAAATTCAAATTTGGATTTTCGACTCGACTCCGACTCCACTTAAACAAAAATTTTTCGACTCCGACTCCGACTCCGACTCCACTTAAACAAAAATTTTCGACTCCGACTCCGACTCCGACTCCGACTCCAGCAGTCAAATTCAAAATTTCGACTCTGACTCAGATTAGTGCTTACAAAGTTACAATAAAACATTTTTTTGTTTTTTTTTTTCGCTTGCTTTTGAGAATAAAAAAATATACCACTTTTCCAATGAATCTAATCTCCAAATGCTATACGGTAAAATACCGTAAAGACTAGAGGTGTAGCAGATATCCGCATCCGCATAATTTTTCTCTACCCGCATCCGCATTTGCATCCGCATGAATTTTTTTGCGGATAGCGGATAGTATTCATTTATGATTTATGAGACTAAATGTTCCTCAACTTTCTGTAACTCAAGATGTTCAGACTCGTTGGAATAGTAGTTGGTACATACATGGGAGAAATAAATGAAGCTGTCTCCTCTTATGCTTCGAACAAACACAAAGGTGAAAGGCTTGACAGGTGATGATAATACGATTTTAGGTAATTGTATTACTCTTCTTAATTAAACCGTTTGAAGAGGTAACTAAGACTATATTATCTCAGAAAATTCTTGTTTGCCAGACGAGATTCTTCTAGATGCAACGACGAAAGCTGTGCTAAATGCTGCTATTAAAAGTAAGGAACTTTCAAAAGGGTGACAGAAACACTAATGCTGGAGATAGATAATAGATTTCAAAATCTGCAAAACGATTACGCATCTGCAATAGTAACTTTTCTGGATCCTAGATACAAAACCAAATTTCTTGAACCACGTGTTTCACAAATGGTTAAAATTTATCTAGTATGCCTATGTGATGAAATGCTACTAAAGCCAGAAATTTATCCAGCCAATAAAAAGGAAAATATTGCAGAAACAGACACACATTTACTATTTGTTAGAGAAACCAGTGCAGAATCCATGAACGTTCTTTTGGCCTCTAGCAGCGATGAAGAGTCTTGTTCAGAGGTGTCAAATGACACTCTGTCTCATTGATCGAAGATTATCAAAAGCAAATTCTTTGAATCGGATAAAGATCCATTGGTTTGATGTCGTAATAGAAAGTTTTTCACATCTTGCAGAGCTCGGCAGG
>JABUQX010063562.1:37500-47500 GCA_015478945.1 Trachelipus rathkii | reverse complement strand
TAGTACACATACTCTCGTGCGCTTATCATCTGGCTCCTCTTCCTTCCCCATCAGCCCGCTGATAATCACATTCATAGCGGGGACAAAATGAGACTTTATTCAGTCGTCTGAACTGGATTGGAACTTGAACCACCGCAACAAGTTCAGCGCTCGTAGACCATTGGGCTGAAGCAAAGCCCAATTGGCTGGAATGAATAAATTCTTTTATAATGTATGCAAGAACAATTTCCAAACATAGTGAGAATTTCCAAACTTAAATTTTGAAAGTAAACAATAAGCTGCATCAGAATATATATATATATATATATATATATATATATATATATATATATATATATATATACATATATATATATAAATCTATATATATATTACTCTATTACTCTATATATGCTCTTATATATCTTCTATATATATATATATATATAAAGGTAACAACATGTGTTTTCAAAAGCTAAAGACGACATCTTGATTTCCACTATACTGATTTTCATTCAAAAAAAAAAAAAATATATATATATATATATATATATATATATATATATATATATATATATATATATATATATATATATATATATATATATATATATATATATATATATATATATATATATATATATATTTTTTTCTTTCTTCACTTTTCTCTTTGCCCCAAGATTGGGGGTAAGGTGCTGTACAAGCATCGGAAAAGAAAAGCAGTAGGAGAACATTACAAACGTCGAAAAGAAAGCCCAACCTTACCGCCCCTTTACAACACCATTAATTAGTGAGAGCTCGTCACAGACAGAAAATCCACCCTAGGGCATCATGGGACACGACGGACCCTCACTATGGTAAATCGTCAATGTAAGGGGTTCATCCCCTGGCCCACGGTGGGCCACAACCATGCCCCATATATATATATATATATATATATATATATATACTGCTCTCTTCTTCATGCTTATAACAACATATATATATATATACTGCTGCTGCTATATATATGCTATACTCTTATAATCGCTCTACAAAAACATTATCTACCCGAGGATAGAGAGAGAGAGAGAGAGAGAGAGAGAGAAGAGAGAGAGAGAGAGAGAGAGAGAGAGAGAGAGAGAGAGAGAGAGAGACGAACAGACAGACGAACGAAGACAGACAGACAGACAGAACAGACAGACAGACAGACAGACGAACAGACAGACAGACAAACAGACAGACAAACAGAGAGAGAGAGAGAGAGAGAGAGAGAGAGAGAGAGAGAGAGAGAGAGAGAGAGAGAGAGACAGACAGACAGACAGACAGACAGACAGACAGACAAACAGACAGACAGAGAGAGAGAGAGAGAGAGAGAGAGAGAGAGAGAGAAAAGAAGAAGAAGAAGAAGAAGAAGAAGAAGAAGAAGAAGAAGAAGAAGAAGAAAGAAGAAGAGAAGAAGAAAAAAGAAGAAAAAGAAGAAAGAAGTAAAAGAAGAAGAAGAAGCAAAATAAGTAAAGAACTACAGAACTACAGAACACCGACTAGCAAAGACTTTACAGTCCACTCAAGGCTAGTCTGAGAGAAGATTAAAGTATAATAATATGGTCCCCATTTATATATATATTTCACGAACCTTTATATTTTGTACGTTTATATACATTTAACTCTTGACATTTATATATATATATATATATATATATATATATATATATATATATATATATATATATATATATATATATATATATATATATATATATATATATATATATATATATATATATATATATATATATCCTTTGTTACTGCAATACATATATATATATATATATATATTTGGAGTGTACCGGAACTGAAATTTTCCGTCCCGGCCGGAGTGGAATAGCGGGAAGCACAAAATAAATTCCGGCCGGAACCGGAATTTCTTATGAACTGATTCATACAAAAAATGTAAAAAATTATTTTTATATAATTTTTCATTAATAATAATCTTACGTTTAGTACAATGCCACTTCATGAGAACATATGGAAAATCATCATCGAAAAGGAATATCTGGAAGTCAAATATTTTAATAGTAAAAGAAGGAGAAGTCTTGTAGTATTTTTCTAAACAGGGAAACCACAAAAGAGCAATAGATCCAAGCCGTGAAATAAGTGAGTTTTGAGGAGAATTTCTCCCCAAAAAAGATTTGGCATATCAATGACCCTAAATCACAGAAAATAATGAATTTTATCACAATGAGTAACCAGCCATTCACAGTCACTGAAGAGCAGGTATTCATAGAACTTATTGCCCATCTTCAACCAAAATATCTTATTCCTAGTAGAAAATATTTTGTAGAGAAGATGTTACCAACTTCATACAGGAAATTATGATCAGCAGTATTCGAGAAGTTCTCTAAAACTGATCAGATATCATTTACTACAGATATATAGAGAGCTAAATAATTCAAACGAGTCATCTATTTCTTTAACTGCACTCTGGCTTACCAGCGAGTTTAAAAAATGGACCGTGTACTCCATTGCAAGTATTTCCTAGGTTCTCATTCTGGAATTAAAATCGCTATGATTTTTGAAATTATGATGAATAATTTGGAAATTCCTCCTAACAAAATCCATTTGATCCTTCGAGATGGAGCATATAACATGTAGCTTGGAATTAATTTAGCAGGATACACAAGTTTTTCTTGTTTTATTCATCAACTTCAATTTGTTATTAAAGATGCCTTATTTTCTCAAAGAACAGTGTGATTTAATAAAGAAATGTAGGAATATTTGTACACATTTCAATCATTCCAGTTTAAGCTGTAATGAACTTAAAAGAATACAAAGAGACTTGGATCCACATCTTGCAAGCCCACTTATGCCAATTCAAGATGTTAATACAAGATGGAATAGCACATATTTGATTCTAGAAAGAATTGAATGTTTGAAAAGACCACTGCAAGTTTATATTATAGAACAATCAATCATTTAAGCTTTGACTGCTAATAAATGGCAAATACTTGAAAAAGTTCTAAGAGTTTTGCAACCATTTCTCATGGTTACGGAAACTATAAAGCAAAATCAATTATTCTCCATATTTGAGCTCTCCAGCATATCTCTCAAACTCTGAGGATGACAGCAGAGTTCAGACTTTAAAAGAAGAGCTGAAGAAAGCATTAGAGTTTAGATTTATGAGTAAAAAGGAAGTGAAAGGATCAATAGACATATATCAAAACAAAATAATTGTTTTAAGTACTGAAGTAGACCCAAGATACAAACTGACTTTATTTTCTAATGAAATAAGAGAGTTGAGTAGAAAATGGATGCTTGAAGAAATATGCAAATAATTGAAGGTAGAAAGTGATAATAGTAGTAGCAGTACAGAAGAAGGTTCAAGCTATGAGTCATCCATCCATTTTCAGAAACAAGCATTATCTACAATGAATTTAGATTTGCCAAGTACCTCAAAATCATCAGGAGCATTAAGGAAAAAAATTACTGCAAAGTTACTTAGTTTTTATAAGTTTGAAGAAAGTGAAAGTGAAAGTGACAGCGAGTCAGTTAGTGTAAAAAGTAAAAAAAGAAAAATCAGTGGCTCTTCAAAAGGTGAAATTCTTAAAGAAATTGAAATTTTTTTAAAGAGAGAAATCAATTTCAAATCTGGGAAAAGAAGAATTACTTAATTGGTGGAAAATGACCAAAGCTAAATTTCCAAACATAGCAGTACTAGCCCAAAAATTACTCTCCTTTCCAGTCTCCTCCATATATTCTGAGAAATTATTTTCATTTTCAGAAGCAGGAAATATATTTGAGGAAAAACGTTTAAAAATATTGCCCAATACTGGTGAACAGTTTTACTGTAGATATGTAATCCACTGTATGAATGCTACAAAAGGCTACTATTATTTTTTGTTAAAAGATGGGCTATGGGTTATGTAAAATAAATCCCTTCCATCCATCGGAACCGGAACCGGAAAAAAATGTCAAATTCCGGTCACTTCTAATATATATATATATATATATATATATATATAAATAAATATATATAAGTTTTAACATAACCTTATATATATATATATAACATATATATATATATATATATATATAACCAACATATATATAACTATATATAACAACAGCCAGCAACATATATGTATAACCCTTTATGTGTTAACTTTCTCATTAACGGTGCCCCCCTTTGTATATATATATATATAGCAATAATCATATATATCATATATATATATATATATATAACTGCTATAACATAACATATATATGTATATATATATATATATACCAACAAATAAAGTCATTGAACAATTGATGATTATATGCTATAATTGTCAGATTAATCAAAGGAATATTAGTATGTTTAAATCTACTTACTTGCTTTACAAACAATGTTCTTAATTTTATATTTTGTCCAATGTTCCTGTACATCCTCCATCTCCTTCACAGCTTTATCATATCTGTTTAGATTTGTAAAATTGGGCCAGTAAGCTTCATCTCCAACCAGCCAGTTTCTTGGAATTAACTTATTATATTTCGTAGAAACAGCTTCAATGGTCTTTCTAAATATAAATTTTAAATCCAAAGAATCAATCAGGTAAACAGCTCCATTTTTCTTCCTGTAAATAGAAATCCAGTGTCCTCCTGTTGTTACGTGACGAGGTGAAGTGTTGAATACGAAACCGGTATCCTTCTCCAGTTTCACAGAGTCTACATCGTTGATGGCGAAGACTCCTAAAAATCGAGGTTCGTTTTTAAACATAGTTTTTATTTCTTCTTCATTCATCTTTAATAATTCAGAAGCACGTTGCGTACTCTGTCAATTTCAATGAGCTGAGGATGTTCCAGATAAACAACAACAGTGATGGATGATTGTAGACTTCCATTAAATGAGAGACTTAGTCCTAATGTCCCTTTCTCAAAATGTTTAAATGACTTGCGTTACACGCTGAAAGGTCTGCGCTGAGATCGAAAGCATATAAATTACTATTCTTTGCGTATTCTTCAAGATTTACCCCTATGCCGCTAACACAGCATTAAAAAAATGTTAGATCGTAAAAAGGTCTCGAACATAGAGATTGTGCCCCATTGTATAACATTTCATAGTCACGTCCGTAAGGTTGTCCATTTACATGTAGACTGATACCCCTAAGTCCAAAAGGGGAGAATTTATAAGAGGATATTTTTTTTTTTTATAATTCCCAGAGTATGCTTCATGTTCGACAATTCCTATTATTACTTTCTGGGGTAGATTCCCGTTAACAATGTTAGGGATATTGATACTCAATAATCCAAGCGTAAAATTAAAAAGTTTGGTTTCAACTCTTCTGATAGGATACTTAGCTGAAGTGTTCAAAAGCGATTTCTCAATTTCCAAATGTCTCTGTGGAAATAATTTCACCTTTCTAACATAGAGATAGGCCTCTAACAACTTGAAAACAGGCTCTGGACATACAGCCGTAGCAGCAGGTTTACTTTTTATTTTAAGTGCGAATTTAGGACTCGATCTGGTTAAGCGGATTCTAGTATCTACAGCTGGAAGAATAAGTCTTTCTTGAGAGAAGATATCACCATTTAAGCGTCCATTTGTTATTTGTAACTTTCGACTATTTATCTATGTGTGCAGCCTCGTCTTTGAAGCTATAAAAACCACATGATTGAAGATGAGATTGTTTAGCATCGTCTGAAAAATTTAATAGATGCTCTATATAACTTCTATAAGGATAATTGGCTGCTGTCGCACCAAGTGAAGTTTCATTGAGATAAACGTCAATCTGATTAAAACAAGTATACAGGAAATTTGACTCTGTATACACTATGTGATCGTCACCGGAAGGAAGATCTGTACCATCAGGCTTCGTCAATTTCGTTTTTAAATATAAAAACACATTGGATGGATCTAGATACTGGTCTGAAGTGCCTGGAATATTGAGCTCGAGAGGAACATCGGTGCAGGTGATCGAGTGAGTGGGGTTAATGGTGATGAAATTGGTCTCGCTACGTTAATCTGGGCAGGATTCATGGAGAAGAGATCCAATTCGCTCTTACAACAATCTGGGCTAGAAGGATGAAGGAAATGCATCTTGTCAGTGTGATGGTTGGCCGTATAATGAGCAGGGAAGTGATTATACTTTCCTTATAAACAGGATAGTTGCATGGTAACACATTTTAGGTGAAGGATGCTTGTTTGTAATTAAATAGAAAACACATCAATGTATTTTTCCTTTAGAGGTCTTTTAGCCTTAGGCTTTTTCTTTACGGTAACTTTCCTACGTCCTTTACCTTGTGCCTTGCCTTGCCTTGCCCTGTCATTTTACGTCTTATTCTGCCCTTAACGTTATCCAACATCTCATCAGAAACATCTTTTTAATGAAGCACGTGGATTGGCTCCGGCCGCTATATCTTGTATAGCGTGCAGGCTTGTTCTTATAGCTTTTTTACCTAAATATTCACCTCCTTTTCTAAATATAGGCAGTGCCAAGTCCATACCCCCTTTGCAATTTTGCCACCAAAGGAATACTCAGTCCCTATTCATTAATATTATTTCCGAAGCTTCTTTCTTACACTATCTTTACACTGCGAGAGTAAGTTAATGAATGAAAAAATATAGCTGATTACATCACTTATATATTTTACAGTTGCACCTATTTCTTGAAGGATTTCCAATAGCATATAGATAAGATTTTCAAAACTGTTTAAAAAATATTCCATCATGTTATAGTTAAAACACCTGCTTCTTTCTAATATGAACTTTACACAGCAGTGTACCGCTTATGCATGGATAAGGCCTTCCTTCTACATCCTTTATATGTACTCTTATAGAACCAATTTGGGGCCTACTTAAGGCAAGATAGTAAACATTGGGGGAATGTTATAACTCTGCTCTCTCTAGGAGAATACACTACTCTTAGCAGCGGGTCTGTAGTATCCCCTACATATTGATGATCAACTATATCAATGTAAACGTATGCTATGCCTGGGTGCTTGAGCGTCTCGGAGGGGGTGCATGTATAATGTAGCACCCTATCCTGTTCATCGATTAGTTCCTCCCAAGGTATGGGGTGATTCTCCACCGATAGTATAACCCTTTTTAACATAGTAGGGATATCATGAAGGATATCTAAAAAATCATCAAGTCCCTGAACGTGTTTTCGTTGCCATGGTGACCGCCTGAGAAAAAACACATCTCTGTTTCGTAGGTTAACGCCAACTAATGATCTTGGCGTAATTAATACTTCATCTTCAGAGGGCTGAATAGCTGTGTTGTAAACTAGGTCCCTACACATATTACTGCTAGTAAGGAGCATATTTAATTAAATGAAAATAGCAGGTACCGATTTAAAATACGCTTTCCTCAGTACAAATTTTTCATAGAAGTATTCTTTTCCACCAATCGTCACACGGTTCAGATCACCTGTGTTTTTCACTTCTAATATAATTTCAATACATTCAACACTTTTGTAAACCATCATCCAGTAAAGATTGTGGGGAACATTCTCCATATCGGTGTTTAATATCATCTCTAACAACCCTACTTCATACACGTCTCTTTCAATCTCAACAGGATTCATTAACTCGGTTGTGAAATCAGAGAGTTTATTATCAGGATGTAGATTCAGCGAAGCTGATGAAGGCAGAGTTAAATAGAAGTGAACTGCACTTTCCATGGTCGCGATGAATACTGATTAATGATTCTTAATTTCACTTGCTTTTATATAGGAGTTAAACTTAGCAGCGTACCCCACCCATTTTACCAAATACTGTTTATTTCTACCTATACTTTTTGTACCTAATATCTTTTCAATTTTATATATATTACTCAAGGGATTGAAGCGTATTTTTTTGTTTTTCCTGTTTATAAAAACATCCTTTTATCTTTTCACCGTCTAAATCTTCCACATAATATAATTTTAAACCGTCATCAAGGAAGTCCCGGATATTATGAATTTTAAAAACCTCTGTAGACCAGCCTGGTTCATAACCTTTACTAAACCTTTCTTCCGCTCTGAAAACTCTTACATAATCACCCACGTTTTCGCCTGAATTATTTTCAATTATTCTTCCCCTTCGCTGTTGTTTCTGTGGGTCCACTGATTTTAATTTCAGCATTTCTTTATAGTTCTATGAAACGATCTATTATAAGAAAAAGCGAAATCACCCAGAATGTCAATATACTTAAAAGTATTCATTCGGGTGAAGTATTGGTGCATTCGTTCTTTGTTCGTGCGTTGGACTCTTTCAACTATAGCAGCTTTATTTACTGAGAATGTGTTGTAATACCCCATATCATACTCTTTTGCTAATTCTTGAAATTCTCGGCCTAAAAATTCAGAGCCTTTGTCCGTCCACAGCATTCTAGGCCACATACAATCCCCTTCTATAATTTCTCTCAGCACCTCTGTCACAGTACATGATTTTTTATCTTTTAAAGGCTTTAACCACAAGTATCTAGAATAACATCAATAGTAAAAAGTATGTATTAAAACACATCGTTGTAAGAACTATATTAACAATTTCATACAAATCCAGTTGCCACACACTGTCAAGAAAAGGGGCAATGGTTTTCCGGGTAGGAAATTTTCTACGAACAGGTTTATGAAGAGTGAAAGCTTCCTCACCCTCTAAATATTTTTCAGCTCTTTTTTTTCAAAGTCAGGAAACCTTGATGCAAATCTTGTGAATCCGCCGAAGCTATTAGGTCCTTGGACATTATAGTAATACCTATCGACCACCTCCTTTGCCTACATGTTGAATACTAACATAAGTAAAACAAATATATATATATATATATATATATATATATAATATATATATATATATATATATATATATATATATATATATATATATATATATATATATATATATATATATATATAATAAAATAAAACAACAACATAAATAAACCTAACATATATAAATATATTAATATATATATATATATATACCAAAAGAAAGTATAAAAACGAAGTGTATAATATGGTATATTTATTTAATCACAAACAAACATTGCAAGTAAATAAACAAGTTATATATATAAAATAATAATAATAATAATAATAATAATAATAATAATAATAATAATAATAATAATAATAATAATAATAATAATAATAATAATAATAATAATAATAATAATAATAATAATAATAATAATAATAATAATAATAATAATGGCATAATTACAGAACGTGATCAGTAGAATTATCTCGAAAGGTATGACACTTACAGAAAAACCTATTGCATATTTGGAATCAGCGTATAAAGCTTATTAAAGAAAAATTGTATATATACAGCCTGTATGTAAAGTCGTTTTAGGATTTAAAACTAACAAACACCCTTGAGTATACCGCATTTATATCAGGAGTCGGGGTCTCTCGGCCTCTAGGTGGATGACGGGGGAGACTTCGTCCCCCTCTGTCCCCTATCGGCTCGAGCCCCCTAAAAATTGAAGTTCAAGGAAACACATATTCCCATTATATTAAACATATTTCCATTATAATAATAATAATTACTTCGTCCCCACCCTCTGTCCCCCATCGGCTCGAGCCCCCTAAAAATTGAAGTTCATGGATACATATATTTTCATTAGGGGGCTCGAGCCGATTGGGGGATAGAGGGGGGACGTCATCCACCTAGAGGCCAAAAGACCCCGACTCTTAATATCTATGTGATCTACTCTATGGTGTTCGTTAGTTTTAAATCATAAAACGACTTTACATATTTATATTTATATTATATATATATAATATATATATATATATATATATATATATATATATATATATATATATATATATATATATATATATATATATATATATATATATATATATATATTATTGTTTTTTACTCTCTGGTAATAGTAAAATTTATTCGCTGATTCACATATTAATAATAATAAGTAGATGAATAATGATAAATTATGCCAATAATAATAATAATAATAATAATAATAATAATAATAATAATAATAATAATAATAATAATAATAATAATAGTAGTAGTAGTAGTAGTAGTAGTAGTAGTAGTAGTAGTAGTA
>JABUQX010063562.1:25000-27500 GCA_015478945.1 Trachelipus rathkii | reverse complement strand
GACATTCTAAGAGAGATCCATGTGGCCTTTAATTATTATTTTAATTATTAATTATTCATTGGTTGACTGGGGCAGTCTTGATACATACGGCTTCTTAAGTATTATACTTATTTATTATTTATATTTGTTTACTGGGATATTCTAGAGGGCCAATGCTGCTTCTTAATTATTAATTTTTATGGTTGATCTGGACAGTCTAAAAAGGAACCATTCGGCTTCTTTTGGTTATTCTTATTTATTATAGGTTGACTAGGACACTAGAGGGGTCAATGCAGCTTCCTAATTATTATTCTGAATAATAATTAAGAAGCTGCTTTAACCTCTCTAGAATAAAAATTAAGAATTAAGAATAATTTTTAATAACAATTAATGAATTAATGAATAGTAATTATAATTAAAAAGCCGCATGGGCCTACCTAAACTTGCCCAGTCAACCAGCAATAAGTTGAATAAAATTAAGAATAATGAATTAAAAAGCCGCATTGGCCCTTTAGAACGTCTCAGTCAAACTCATTAGTAATTAAAAATTGAAGGAAATGAATAATTCAGAAGCCGCATGGGCCTATCTAGACTGTCCCAGTCAACCCATAATAATTAATAATTTAAGAATAATAATTAAAGAAGCTGCATGAACGACCCTCTAGAATGTCCCAGTTAACCCATAATATATAAGAACAATACTAAGAAGCCGCATCGTAATATTTAGACTGGTCCCAGTAACCAATAAAAAATAATAGTAAGAACCACATGACCACTCTAGAATGTCCCAGTCAACCCATAAATAATAAATAAGAATAATACTTAAGAGCAGCATGGTCCTTTTTAGACTTTCCCAGTCAACCAAAAAAAACTGCAATAATTAATTAAGAAGCCGCATGGCCCCTCTAGAATGTGCCCAGTCAACCCATAATAAAAATAGAATAAAAATAAAACACTTAGAAGCAGCATGGGACTATCTAGACTGTCCCAATCAACAAATAATAAAATAAATGAATAAAATAATAAATAAGAGCCACATTACATTAATCCTATTAAAGTGTTAGCAAGTCAAACTCGAAATTAAATGGCATAATACCTAAGAAAACCCGCAGTCCTTTTTTGACTTTCCAGTAACCAATAAGGAAATAATAATTGAAGAAGACGCATAGTCCCCTCTATAATGTCCCAGCAACCCATAAAAATTTAGAATTAAGAATAGTTTTTAATTTAATAATTAATGTAATTAATGAATAGTATTTATAATTAAGAAGCCACATGGGCCTACCTTGATTGTCCCAGTCAACCATCAAAAATTAATATAAATAAGATAATAATTCAGAAGCCGCATGGGCCTATCAAGACTTCCCAGTCAACCCATAATAATAATAGATAAATTATTGCTTAATTATTAATTATTATGGGTTGACTGGCAGTCAAGATAGGGCCCAATGCAGCTTCTGATTTATTATTCTTGTTTATTAATTATTCGGAAGTTAAATAGGGACATTCTGGAGGGGCCCAATGTTGACTTTTAATTATTATTTCTTAATTATTAATTATTGTGGGTTGACTGGGACATTCTAGGTAGCCCATTGGCTTGCTTAATTATAAATGCTATTCATTAATATTAAATTAATTATTATTAAAAATTCTTAATATTTAATTATTATGGGTTGACTGGGGACATTCTAGAGGGCAAACAATGCGGGCTTCTCAATTATAATTTTTATTGTCGTACTGGGACAGTCTAAAAATAACCAAGTGGCTTCTTAAGTATTATTCTGATTTATTATGAGTTGACTGGACATCATAGAGGATCCATGTGGTTACTTATTTTTTAAATTATTAATTTATTATTGTTTGACTGGACAGTCTTGATAGGCCCAATCCGGCTTCTTAAGTATTATTCTTATTTATTATTTTATATTTACTGGGATATTCTAGAGGGCCAATGCTGCTCTTAATTATTTGATATTTATTGAGTTGACTGGGACAGTGCTAAAAAGACCATTCGGCCTTGTATTAATTCTTATTTATTATAGGTTGAACTGGACATTCTCAGAGGGGTCAATGCAGCTTACTAATTATTATTCTGAATGATAATTAAGAAGCTGCATTAACCTCTCTAGAATGTCCCAGTCAACCCATAATAAATAAGAATAATACAAAAAGCCGTATGGTCCTTTACAGGACTGTCCCAGTCAACCAATAAAAATTAATAATTAAAGAGGCCACATTGGCCCCTCTAGAATGTCAGTCAACCCATAATAAATAATAAATAGAATATACTTAAGAAAGCAGCATGAAGCCTAGCGTAGACTGTCCAGTCAACCAATAATAATATTTATATAATTAATAATTAAAAATAATAATAAGGAAACCTTATTGACGCCTCAGAGATGTCCAGTCAAAACTCATAATAAATAATATAATATTTAAGAAGCCGCATGGTTCCTTTGAGACTTCCAGTCAACCAAGAAAAATTGAATAATTAAGAAAGCTGCATTGGCCCCTCTTAGGA
>JABUQX010063562.1:0-15000 GCA_015478945.1 Trachelipus rathkii | reverse complement strand
AAAGGGCGCATCTTGAGTTTCACTTATTATGTCACGGAGCACATGTTGTGAAGCCAAACTAATGAGTTCATTCTGAATAGGAGCACTCATATATTTTGTTCTGCTTTTCTCATTCTCCAGGTGACTTTTAAGAAGCGGGTCATACCTGGATAACAAATCAATAATATTGAGAAAGTTTCCAGATTTACTATCAATGTTTCTTGTATCTTCACGATGCCCTCTGAATGCTAAATTACAAGTTGACATCATTATTATGACGTCCAAAATTCGCTTCAGTATTTCACGCCACTTCGCTACATCTTCTTGTAACATACACTGGATATCTTTCCGATTTTTCCTTATACTGTAGGTTACACATGCATTCAAGTGAACTTTACTCATTTCATGTTCTTTAATTTTCTTACTTAAACCCTGCCAGATATTTAATTATAAAAAAAATATCAATATATCGGGTTAAAAAAATATCGTATATATATATATATATATATATATATATATATATATATATATATATATATATATATATATATATATATATATATATATATATATATATATATATATATATATATATATATATATATATATATATATATATAGAGAGAGAGAGAGAGAGAGAGAGAGAGAGAGAGCTTTCATTATGGAGTTTTCATCGAAAAAGTGCTCATCCCTCTTGCTCGCCGTGCGCCCTCTGGGCTCCTGCGCCCCCCCGCACCGCGGGGGTTGCGGGGGCGTTATTTACGCCACTGTCCAGGTCTACCAGTTTCACATTTGGGATATGGTTGTGAGACTTCCAAGCATTTAAATTGTAAAAAGTTTTTAAAAAAAGTACTTGTTAAGTGATGCCGATGTTTAAGGCTATACCACGCCCTTGTAAGACATTAAGACATTAAGAATATAGAGACAGTAAAAAGCCACATGGGCCTATCGAGACTGTCCCAGTCAACCCACTACCCAAACATGCTCATGCAAATCCACAAAGCACCCTAGGGCTTGTCAATTTGTTGTAACTACAAATTCACCAATTTGGCTAAGTCAAAACTAATGATATATAAATATGATACCCAAACCATGCATTAATAACTAAGTTATGGTCACACATGCCATCTAACTATAACTATATCACAACTAAAAACTCGCCAATTTGGCTTCGTCAATATATTATATGATTCCCAACCCATCCATAAACGAATCTAACCCTTTCTTAAATGTTGCAATCTAGTCACACTCAACAACCTCCTCTGGCAGACTATTCCAAAATTTAACAACCCTATTACTGAATGCATGCTTTCTTATATCAAGATGGCATGCTTTCTTCTTAATTTTCTTATTATGCCCCCTGGTCACCTGTCCATGTTCTACTATGAAAAATTTATTGGTCTCTGTATTATCAATAGATGTAAATATTTTGTAGACTTGTATCATGTTCCCTCTGAGAAATCGCCTTTCTACAGAAAACATTCCTAACTCCTTCAGCCTCTCCTCATAGCTCTTACCCTCAAACCCAGAAATCATCCTTGTTGCTCTACGTTGCACTCTCTCTAGCATATCTAAGTTTTTCTTTAAATAAGGGGCCCAAACTTGTGCACAATACTCTATTACTGGCCTAACATAGCTATTATACAGTTTACTTATTACTTCCTTGCTCTTGTAAACAATGCGATTTATTATACCCAGCATCTTATTAGCTTTATTTCTAGCTTCCAAACACTGATTAGCTACTTTCAAATTACTACTTATAATCACACCTAAATCTTTTTCTTGGTCCACAGACTCAAGCCAATCCTCATTCATATCGTAGTTAAAACTTTTATTTGAGTAACCTAGGTGAAGAACCTTACACTTTTTACTATTAAAATTAATTTGCCACTTATCTGCCCACCCAAGAAGTTTATCAAGATCATTTTGAATCTTTATGCATCCTTCACTATTCCTAACTGAGGTGGCCACTTTAGTATCATCTGCAAACTTAGAAACCTTGCATTTAAGTCCCTGGTCTAAATCATTTATATATATGAGGAACAATAGTGGCCCCAGCACTGAACCCTGTGGGACACCACTCTTCACTATTTCCCATGATGATTTATTCCCATTTAGTTGTACACACTGTTTTCTATTTCGCAACCACTCTTTAATCCAACCATGTACCACTCTACCTATACCACATTGCAATAACTTTTTCATCAGCCTTATGTGGGGAACCTTATCAAAAGCTTTACTAAAGTCTAAATATACAATATCAACTGGATCTCCTCGGTCGATGCAGTCAGTAATGTATTCCATAAATTCTAAAAGGTTTGTCTGACATGACCTACCCTTTCTGAAACCGTGCTGGGAGTCATACAATATCTTGTTATCTTCTAAATATTTCTCTATATGACCCTTCAGTAACTTTTCCAGAACCTTTACAACCAGAGATGTTAAGCTAACTAACCTATAATTGGTAAAATTTTACTTTTTGGCAGCACTAATTTTTTTAGAGTTTTTTTTTGATATATGTTGGGTTCGATTAAATCGAAAATCGATACTTTGTTATATCGATACATAGTATATATATATATATATATATATATATATAGTGTTGAGTTATATATATATATATATATATATATATATATATATATATATATATATATATATATATTTTTTTATATATATATATACTTCTCGTATATATATATATATATATATATATATATATATATATATATATATATATATATATATATATATATATATATATATATATATATATATATATATATATATATATATATATATATATATATATATATATATATATATATATATATATATATTAAATCAAATGTCCCAAATGGTTTTGAGATTTGTAGATTACAAATAGATTGTTGCGAATAAATGTCGCAAAAGTACTCATTTTTGGGATTTATTGTTTTTTGGGGTATATCACTAATGAATACCCACGGGTAGTCCACCCTGATGTAAGGAATCGGGGTCTCGGCCTTCTTAGTGGACTACAGGGGGAAGTAATCCTCCGGGATGGTCTCCGGAACTCCCCCACTCTTGGTCTTTGGGTGTCGTAGGGGTTCCTCCGACCATCCTCCGGGTATGAAACGCGTCCCCCTCCGTCCCCTGTCGGGTCTCCGAGCCTCTAAAAAGTGTAAATACTCCATTTTAGGGGGCTCGTTGACTCACTGTCCCGTAAAAGTAGCCTTAAACTTTACTGATCCACTGAAAACTAGCTCTAACTTTTACTGGAAGACTGTTTAGTAGCTGCTGAAAGATTATATATATATATATATATATATATATATATATATATATATATATATATATATATATATATATATATATATATATATCTCACGGAAAAAGTTAAACCAGTCTACAACTCTTTTTGGACTAAAATTAACGTACATTGATACCTTTGCTACTGTTACATGTTGTACAAAATAAAACAATGCTAAAAAAAACCTAGCAAACCAATCGTTTTGGCATATATGAAACAAATCACTAAAATTCATTTCTAAACTTACTCTGACAACTCCACTTAACAGAACCGACGAATACAAAGTTTGAACCAATACTGAATCCGATGTTTTGTTAACAGTGTTGCCAACTCAAAATATGAGAAGGTACTAGATTTTATTAAAAAAAAGTAAAAATGCCAATATTTGATGAAAAAAGCAATAAATAATAAATAAACAATAAAAACAGTAAATTTTTGCACTAAAGTAGCAATAAATAATAAATAAGGAATAAAAGCAGTAAAATTTTGCACTAAAGTAGCAATAAACGAACTAGAATGACTAGATCTATTGCAAAATGCACCAAATTGGCAACACTGGTTTTGTATTTTATCATAATAATCGATTTACAACTAATCGATTTAATATTACAATATCAATGTATCGTTAATTCCCATAAAATATCGAGTGGACTTAGTTTTTATTTTTCTGCTGCCGAAAGGTAAAATTAAGCCCCTATAATTTCCCAAATCTTCCTTACTACCTTTCTTATAAATAGGCACAACATATGCCATTTTCCAGTCATCTGGTACCTCACCAAATGCTATAGATCGCTTAAAAATCAAATACAGTGCCTTTGCAATGCTGGTACTACCCTCTTTCAGAATTCTACCATATATACCATCAGGGCCTGCAGCTTTACTTGGGTCAATATGATCTAATAAACGTTTTATATCTTTTACATCAAATTCAAATTCTGTAAGTCTATTTGTTACATGCATACAAGAACTATGTCTCCAAACTATTATCTAATTTTTCCTCAGTAAACACTGAAGCAAAATAAGCATTGAAAATGTTGACCAACTCCTTATCTGAACTTACTAAATTTTCATCAATTTTAATTGGACCAATTGTCCTATTCTTACTTTTAAATTTATAAAAGCTAAAAACTTCTTCAGATTCTTATTACTATTCCTTGCTAAATTAATTTCTGCCTCTCTCTTTGCCTTTCTTATTGATTGGTTAAGTTCATTTCTATTTTTCCTATAATTTTCTAAATCATCTTCCCTATTACTACCTTTGAATATTTTAAAACATCTAAGCTTTTCATTAATTTTCTCTCTTATCTCTCTATTCCACCAAACAGGTTTTCTCTTAGCCACCCTAATGGGTTTATCTTTAAAACATACTGACTGAATATTCGTTAAAATTTGCTTAAAATGTTCCCACATGATAAAACAGTTTTGGTCTTTAAACTCTTTATCCCAGTTAGTTGTACTAAGCATGTCTCGAAATTTGGTAAAATCGCCATTTCGGAAATCTAAGATCTTTTCCTTATTAACTTGCAATTTGGGCCCAGATATTACATTCATATTAAATCTAATTATATTATGGTCACTAAGTCCTAAATTCTCCTCAACTCTAACTTCATCCACCATACTTTCATCGTTAGTTAATATTAAGTCTAGTAGTGCATCGTATCTTGTGGGTTCTTGGACCATCTGGGTCAAAAAGTTATCTAGTATACAATTTATGAATGCAGAACTACTATGGTCCATATTAGACAAGGAATCCCAATGAATGCCCGGAAAATTAAAATCACCCATTATGACTATACCTTTTCCTTTACTGTGGCATGCTGTCTCTATTTCTTTCACAATTTCCATGTCTAATTCTTGACTCTGGCCAGGAGGTCTATAAAATGCCCCTATTCTAAATGATTTATTGTATATAAGAATATCTACCCACACCGATTCAATATCATGATTCATTTTAAAGTCAGTCATTAATACAGATTGAATATTGCTTTTAACATCACCACACCACCACCCTTCTTTCCTCTACGCTGGTATAAATAAAGTGAATATCCGTCTATTTCATATTCCTGAAAGGAGTCTCCATATAATTCTTCATTAACCCATGCCTCAGTTATGCAAATAATGTCTAGATTCTCATTTATGGTATAACTAATCAGCTCATCTTTTTTATTTCTAAGACTATGAGCATTTGTTTAAAAACATTTGATACTCGAAATGCTGTTATTTTTATTATCATCATTATTTGAACCTGTAACAACACTAGCTTTATTTATCTCCCCACTATTATAGTTACCATTGCTATTATTTGTATCTAGATTTAGCCCACCACCCCCAACTTTACCTAGTTTTTTGCTAAACAAGTCTCCAAACTGGTACTGAAAAGCCCAACACCTTTATGACTCAAGTGAACTCCATCTGCTGCAAAAAGATCTTTATCCAGAAATTCTCTCCACAAATCCAAAAACCTAATATTTTCTGAAAAACATAATTTCCTAACCCTTTCATTTACACCTAAAGCCCTACTCCCCCATTGTAAATAAATAAAGAAACCAAAGAACTTTTGCATGTGAACTTGCTGGTGTTTGTTGTGCCAATAGTTGGACCCTAGTGAAAGTTTTACCACTTGTAGCAACGTTAATGGCGTTTTTTAGTGTAGTCCAAGAGCTATTTTTCACTTCCTTATTATCGGGGCTGGGTTTCATGGTCTAGGCCTTCCGTTTTTACCTGATGGCGAACAGAACGGGGTCTTCTCGGATGAGAAGCTGATGGAGGAGCCATTACAGTGTGAGGATGGCAGCCAGGCCACTACCCCTTCAGGTAGGAAGAGGAGTGGCAGTGTTGCCGGTGTCCAGGATAGAGTTTTGTCTTAACCTGCACCCAAAGAAGTGAAGAGGGATGGGGTGGATGGGAGTGTCACTGCCCAGTCATGCATTTGGTTCCACTGCTCAGGGCTATAATCGTCATACAGAGTAGGGATGGTCAATGTATATTTACAAAACCCTCTAGAGCCACTGAACTAATTTTAGGAAGTTGCAGTAATTGTGGAGCGGTTTTCACTTGGGTTCATGTAATTACTGTATTAAAACTATAAACAGTAATAGTAGTGCAGAGGGATGTCACCCCAATTTTAATGAAAATCACCGGATATAGGCTACTCAAAAAATAATGAAGAATAATGAAAACGAAAATCGTCTCTCTTTAGGAGAAAAAGTTCTAGCCTCTCAAAGTTGTTAAAACTTCCATAGACTTTTCATTTTTGATCCATCAATGTTAAGTCTCATTTCAAGCCCTCTAGTTCAGGTTATGATAAGTTTTGTTAGGTATGCATAGATAAAATCTATGTAGAATGACCTAACCCCTTTTTTAGTCTGGGGTCTCTCTGCGTCTCTAATCTTTCTCACATTATCTTCCTGTAACCCAACTACCCCTTCGGATAGTTTGTGACCTAAAAACTCAAGTGCCTTGACGCCGATCTAGCATTTTGAGGGTCTAAGAGTTGCACTGATGGTCATCGGTATATTCAATAATTCCCTTAATTCTTTCATGTGTTCCTTCCAATCTTCTGTATAGAGGATGATGTCGTCTAAATAACTATCAGTGTTTTTCATCCCTCTCAATACTTTTCTAACCTCCCTGACCAAAGTGGCACCCGCGTTTATCAACCCATACAGCATTCTTAAAAACTTGTAGTGTCGGTCGGGGTCACGAATGCCATCTTAGAAATATCTTGACACCTAACTGGGATTTGCCAGTATCCTTTACTAAGGTCAATCTTCAAATAATATTTGTCATTACTCTCTGTATTATCAATAGATGTAAATATTTTATAGACTTGTATCATGTCCCCTCTGAGAAATCGCCTTTCTACAGAAAACATTCCTAACTCATTCAGCCTCTCCTCATAGCTCTTACCCTCAAACCCAGAAAGGAAATCATCCTTGTTGCTCTATGTTGCACCTTCTCTCTAGCATATCTAAGTCTTTTCTTTAAATAAGGGGCCCAAACTTGTGCACAATACTCTAAATTACTGGCCATAACATTAAGCTATTATACAGTTTACTTATTACTTTTCCTTGCTCTTGTAAAACCAGCATCGCAATTTATTATACCAACCATCTTATTAGCTTTATTTCTAGCTTTTCCAAAACCATCTGATTAGCTACTTTCAAATTACTGCTTAAATCACACTAAATCTTTTTTTCTTGAGTTTTCCACAGACCTTCAAGCCCAATCCCCATTCTATATGTAGTTAAAACTTTTATTTGAGGTAACCTAGGTAAAGAACCTTACACTTTTTACTATTAAAATTCATTTTCCACTTATCTTGCCCAACCCAAGAAGTTTATCAAGATCATTTTGGAATCTTTATGCAAATCCTCCACTTATTTCCTAACTGAGAGGTGGCCACTTTAAGTATCATCTGCAACTTAGACCTTCTGCATTAAAGTCCCTGGGTCTAAATCTTTATATAGTCTAATATGCAGGAAACAAAAATAGTGGCCCCAGCACTTGAAACCCTGTGGGACACCACTCTTCACTATTTCATGATGATTTATTCCCATTTAGTTGGTACACACCGTTTTCTATTTCGCAACCACTCTTTAATCCAACCATGTACCACTCCACCATAACCACATTGCAATAACTTTTTTCATCAGCCTTATGTTGGGGAACCTTATCAAAAGCTTTATATAATACAATATACAATATCAACTGGATCTCTCCTGTCAATACCCAGTCCAGTAATGTATTCCATAAATTTTAAAAGGTTTGGTCTGACATGACCTACCCTTTTCTGAAACCGTGCTGGGAAGTCATACAATACCTTGTTATATCTTCTAAATATTTCTCCATATGACCTTTCATTAACTTTTCCAGAACCTTTTACAACAGAGACTTGTTAAGCTTAACTGGCCATATAATTTTCCCAACATCTTCCTTAACTACCATTTCGTATAAATAGGCCCACAACATATGCCACTTTCCAGTCATCTGGTACCTCTCACATATTCTTAAGATCGCTTAAAAAATCAAATACAGTGCCTTCGCAATGCTGTTACTACCCTCTTTCAGAATTCTACCATAGTATACCATCGGGGCCTGCAGCTTTACTTGGTCAATATGGTCCAGTAAAACGTTTTATATATTTTACATCAAATTCAAATTCTGTAATCTATTGTTATATGCCGCATTACAAGAAACCTATTTAGTCTCCAACTATACTAATTTTCTCCTTCAGTTAAACACTGAAAGCAAAAATTAAGCATTTGAAAACACATCGTCTTGACGCAATTTCCTTTATCTTGAAAGCTCACTAAATTTTCAACAATTTTAAATTTTTACCAATTGTTCTATTCTTACTTTTAAAAATTATATAAAAGCTAAAAAACTTCTCAGATTCTGTATACTATTCCTTGCTAACAATTAATTTCTGCCCTCCTTTTGGCCTATTCTATTGATTGTTTAAGTTCCATTTTCTATTTTTCCTATTAATTTTTTTCTTTCTATTCTTCCCTATACTACCTTTGAATATTTAAAACATTCTACAGATTTTCTCATAATTTTTTTTCTCTTCTGTATCTCTCTATTCCACCAAACAGGTTTTTTCTCCATTTCTGCCACACCCTAATGGTTTTTATCTTTTTAAAACTACTGACTGAAATATTCATTAAAAATTTGCTTGAAATGTATCCACATGATAAAAACATTATTGGTCCCCTTTAAAAACTCTTTGTTCCAGTTAGTTGTACTACATGTGTTCTCGAAATGTCTTAAAATATCGGCTACCATTTCGGAAATCGTAGATCTTTTCCTTATTAACTTGCAATTGGGCCCCAGGATTATACATTCATTATTAAATCTAATTCTATTTATATTATCGGTTCACTAGTCCTCTAAATTATCTCCTCAACTCTAACTCATCCACCATACTTTCATCGTTAGTTAAATTAAGTCTTAGTAGTGCATCGTGTATCTTGTGGGTTTATGGACCATCTGGGTCAAAAAGTATCTAGTATACAATTTAATGAAATGCAGAATTACTATGGTCCATATTAGGCAAGGAATCCCAATGAATGACTGGAAAATTAAAAATCACCCATTATGACTACCTTTTTCTTTACTGTGGCATGCTAATGTCTCTCTTTCTTTAACAATTTCCGCGTCTAATTTTTGACTCTGGCCAGGAGTTCTATAAAATTTCCCCTATTCTATCATGATTTATCTGTATATAAGGAGAACTAAATCTACCCTACACCTCGTGATATTTCACCCCTATCATGATTCATTTTAAAGTCAGTCTCATTAATACAGATTGGAATATGCTTTTTAACCATAAAGCGCCACACACACCCCACCACCCTTCTTTCCTCTACGCTGGTATAAAATTAAAGTGAATATCTGTCTATTTTATATTCCTGAAAGGAGTCTCAATATAATTCTTCATTAACCCATTCCCCTCAGTTATGCAAATAATGTCTAGATTCCCTTTTATGGTATAACTAATCAGCTCCTTCATTATTTTTATTTCTAAGGCTATGAGCATTTTGTGTTAAAAAACATTTAATACTCGAAATGACTGTTATTTTTATTATCATCATCATTATTTGAACCTGTAACAACACTAGCTTTATTTATCTTCCCACTATTATAGTTACCATTGCTATCGTTACCATTGCTATTATTTGTATCTAGATTTAGCCCCCCCACCCCACACTTTACCTAGTTTTGCTAAACAAGTCTCCAAAAACTGGTACTGAAAAGCCCAACACCTATGCAGGGGGACCACAGGAAATCGAACTTTAAGGCTGGCATCATCCCAAACCTGCGCAACGTGTTCGCAGTTAAGTTTTAATTCTTGCCCCCTGGTAGATAAAACTCCCAACTGCTTTACACCAGAGTATTTGTAACCAGCGTCCTCTTGTATGAGAGAGAAGAAATATATAATATATAATATATATATATATATAGTATATATTATAAGTATATAGTATATATTATATATATATATATATATATATATATATATAATATATATTATAAATATAAATATATATATATATATATATATATATATATATATATATATACTATATTATATAAAATATTATATATATATATATATTATTATTATAGTATATATATATATATATATACCGGTCGGTATATATATATATATTATATATTATATATATACTATATATATAATATATATATATAATATATAAATATATAATTATAATTTATATATTATATATATATATATATATATATATATATATATATTTTATAAATATTATACAGCCACCAACACCTCCCTGCAGCTATGTGGGATATGGTTGAGTATTAAAATAAAATATATATATATATATATAGTATATATATATATATAATAATAATATATATATATAATATATATTATATAATACTACCTCAATAGACCTATATATCATTAATATTAACTAATATTATTATATTATATATATATTATATATATATACTCTCTATATATAGTATATATACCTATATATATTATATAATATATATACAAAACCATTCAATACAGTTTATCAGCCGTGAGCGATTAGTCACAGTCTTGAACAGATATTTGTTTTTATGCGGGTAAACATCAAAGCACTACTACAGTTATCATTACAGTTTTATTCTGTAAACAATGTTCTATGCGGTGAACGTCAAAGCTATTTATACAGTTTAAGGCGAAAGTGCGATTGATGATAATCACCTCTAGAACGGATGCCTTGCAAGCCACATGCATTCAAAGCTACCCTTACAAGCCCCGTAATTCTTTTTTACGATTATGTACTCATAAATATTTGTCAGGTGATTTGCATTCTTTTTGTCAATTTACCATATTCAGGATACCACTAATTCTTGTGTTATAATAAAGTAAAAAAAAAAGTTAAGACGTTCACAGACCAATATCCTTAAAGTGTTATCTAACTTTTTCTTGAATGAATCGATGTTTAGCGCTGTTCACTATTTCATAGAAAAAGACGACTAGTCCACTTCTCGATTACATCGTAAATGTTGAAGATATTCTTTTGTTATATTGGTTTGAAATCTCTTATGACAAAGTTTATGCCCATTACTTGGTGTTACATCTTTAAAATTGTATTCGCAGAATGGAGTTACGACATTTAAAATATGCTTTTCCTATTTGGGATTTAATTTAATTTTTACCTCTCTACCACTTCGAACATAGTCTTCGAAGAAATGGTAATATATTACTATAATTATCACGGTAGTCGTATTTCGCTTCGATTATAGATAATTCATATTTTCTGTTGGTATATATTAATTTGTATATTGCCTACCTGTGGTGGAATTCTTTCAACTTTTTCTTGTCTTTCTGTGTCTTTCATACCGTAAACTGGGGTTACTTTAGCCACCGGGGGTGTGGACTCCCTCAAACATTGCGCACTAGACGCATTTTTCTGTTCACGCTATAATGTGGGCTTTTTTCTTAACTAATGTTTATTATGAGTTCAATTAAAGGCTTTTATTCTATTTGTATTAGGGAATTTGATAAATTATCTCTCTGAAGATTTTTTTTGGCTCTCAATATATCCTAGAAGTGCCCTTTTAAAGTCTTATTTTGCTTTTATTTTTCAGAGCACACATATTGTTTTGCGCCACCCTTACTTTTAAATACCTTATATTGGATACACATTATAATTTACGTCCGATAGATCATTTTCCTCACTGACAACTTTGATAATTTTGGTCATCTATTTTGTGATTCATTTTTCAGTTTGTTTTACTCCCAAAATGGTTACTAGAATAAACTAATCTATAAACAAAAATTTAATACTCACCACAATGTTGGTTTATTTTAAATACTATTTTGTGTTAGCGCAATAATATGGTTCTGTTGACCTATGAATAATTTCGCCAATCTTTGTTTAAGTCACGCTGTGTGGAGTATTGAATATAAATAAGATCTTTAGGTCCAAATTATGCTTGTGTAAATGTGTGCCATAGTTTTTCACCGCTATTCTTCCAAGTTTTTGTTAAATAGAAAGAAGTTATTGGCTACGACCAAACAAACCCAAAATATAAAATGTAATTAAATATATTACTAAGATTACATTACACAGAACATATTTAAGCCCTTGAACATTTGAACAGAACCTTGTGATGGCATCGACACCTCATTTTTAGGAGACACATCTTTACGGGTCAACAATAGGGTGTGACGCAATTCACCCATTTAGAATGCGATAAACCTGCATCTGATTGTTGATCTTCGAAAAGCCTCAGCGGAATTCTTAATTGCAATTTATAGAAAGTACGTCTCACTTGAGACCATATTTATTACCAATGAATGGCTCTAAGCTTTGGCTATCCTTTTGGATAATGTGTTGAGTGGAGGACGGGGTTGTGGGCAACTATTCTTCGTTGCATGTAAAGTCTAAGCAAGATGACATCGAGGATTATAATTATCGGTATAGTGTCCTGATATAATAGAGACAACCACATCCTAAAAAAAAAATTCTATGTATATATTTGTTTTATTAAGCCCATTATGATTTCTATCTATTTCTCTTTTCTTATATGAACCGTGGTTGTGATGTATTCTTAAGCAAGTCTCACATTTTTATAGATCTTCAAGATGTGCAACTAACCTATTAGTTAGTAATATTAAATATTGCTTCAAAATAAAATTTTTAGTTATCCTTTAACCTCTACTTATGAGACATAAAGTCGTTATAGTGTCGGTCTGATCGTTAGTTTATTCGTAACACCTTACGATCTCCTTTTTTTAATAAATGAGAGTTAATATTACTAATATAGATGCAATTTTTGAAATCTAATGAGTGATAACTCTATACCTATATTCTATTCTTTATTAAAGACATTTTGAATATAGCTCAAAATTAAGTTACAAATATGTTATGGATTTTTTCCACACATGTGGTATTTCTTTTTCAAATTATTTGAGTTTTTCGCAAGAATGATACGCGTTCTGATTTTGTATCCATCTTGGTCCCATGTGATTTATTTTATATTAATTAGTTTATCAATTAAATAGAAATTAGGACACAAAAAACATTTACCTCATTTCTGAGTAAATAATATACTAACAAAATGCTATCTAAATTAATATGTTTATTGAGTGCTAGCTACCGGCCTAAGCATATAAGGATCCCTAATAGCCGTAATAGATTACTTGTCTCAATACCCCATAAGAGCTGGCTGAGGCGTATATTATAAGAAATGCTATTTAACATTCTTTCGTAAAAACTTGTCCCGTGATTAGTGAATAACAGTTTAATACAAAGAAAAATTATATCTAGTAAAGTAACAACTAGATACAAAATAAAAAAATTCGACACCCTCTCTCAATGCAGTTGGAATAGCTTTAAGGTAAACGTATATGAATTTCTCCACAAAATAAACCTTTAGTTGTAGAGTGATCCCTGGACCACTTTGTTGTGTAAAAGAATAAACAGGTCTATTTAAACTGCATGGGGTAAAATTGAAAAATGTAGTTGTTGGATCATCCAAATATTCTCAATAGTTAATACTAGCCCTATCCCAAAGGTAATAATGTTTTTATCTACTAGGACGCCCTAAACACACCTAATTTAGCGCTTAGAGAGAGATAGAGTTTTAGTATGCGTGGTATTTTTTGATGTGTGCTAATATCTCTCAGGGTAATGATATAAACTTGTTCAAAATCGTATTATTAGATCTCTGCGCCTAGTTCTTATAATGTTTTTGAATTGTCTCATAATAAGAAGTTTTAGTGAATATTGAGAGAGTATTGTGCATTGTAAGACTCTGACCCTAAAAAAGTTAACTCTCTGTTTCATAAGTTTAACAATTAATACATTACGTTACTCTTATTAATTTCATTCAGAGATTTTGGACTTTAAATGGAGTGTCATTTATGTAACATTATCATTTTAGCTATACAAGACTTACTCACTGGCTAAATTGAGATTTTTAAAAATCATTAGCCGTGCGTATAATATGAAACTCCCATAATATTTCACTTTTTAAGTGAGTTTTATTGGGTTTTAATTATACTTTTTTAAAAAGCCTCTCAACTCATTGTGATTTGTCTGTACTACTTAACTAAAAATTAATAATTTAATAATTATCGATAAAACCAAGAAATAGTCTTACTATAAATACTAATAGTGTTATAACATATTAAGAATATGAAACTGACTCAAGAAAATTATTACCTTAATTTTATGCCTTAGTGTAACTCTAATTTTTTTAAATAAATTACCCCTCACCTTATATATAACCGTCAAATGGGGAAAGGGGAAAATCTCCGCGCTCTTCTACTTTATTCGGTAGAATCGTTAAGCAAGGATAGGAAGTGAGAGTATTCAGAATAACGAGATATTGAATGAGAAAGTTTTAACATTAAGAATAATGGATCAAACTATTAGTTATGAAATATACACAATGCTCGATTGCTGGACGCTCTAGATTAAAGCTGTTTTTTATATTGAATTTTCATATGGCAACCGTTATGAAATTTGGGAGTGGAGAACAATCAGGTTCCAATTTACATATTGTAATGGTAGGATAAAGACCTATAACCATCTATATGTTGAATAATCATGTTATATAATCTTTTTGATTTCTTTTTATCTTTTTGCAATATAAAACTATAAACATCGCAAGTAAATTAAAAAAGTACGTGGTGAAAACCTGCATTAAAACAAAAAAAAAAAAAAAATATTCACCACACA
>JABUQX010063561.1:37500-40114 GCA_015478945.1 Trachelipus rathkii | reverse complement strand
TATATATATATATATATATATATATATATATATATATATATATATATATATATATATATATATATATATATACGGTATATATATATATATATATATATATATATATATATATATATATATATATATATAAGGTATATATATATATATATATATATATATATATATATATATATATATATATATATATATGTAAGGGGTAGCTATACCAGATAATAGCAACTATCCGGTATCCAGCTGGATATGCTGGATAATCAGGTATACAATCAGGTATACAATGAAAAGTATCTTTAAATTTTCTCAAATCACTCTGAATTTGATGATATTTTATAGTTCAGCAGAGCAAGTTGTGTAATTTGAATTGTTTGAATATATTAATGATACAAAATTTTACTGTAAATTTTATTCACTGAAAAAAAGTTCATTCTCATTTTACATCTAATTCTTTCATAACCCCATCCATATACAAATTGAATAACCAAGGAGACATAGCACCTCACTCCGCTATTAATATTAAGCCAATCACTTTCGACTCTATTTATTCTTACACACACTTCACTATCGTCATACATACTTTTGATTCCATTCAGAAGCTTACCACCAACAGTATATCACTAACACCTGCCATAGAGCTTCCCTATTAATCCTATCATACGCCTGTTGCAAATCCATAAAACCTAATACAATTTAGTCTTCTCCCTCATTTTCCCAATCATTGTTTCAATGTAAAAATTTGATCCACACATCCTCTAGCACTTCTAAATGCACCTTGTTCTTCACCATTCAGTCCTTCAGTCACTCGACGCACTCTTTCGACCAAAATACCAGCATATATCTTCCCTACAGCACTCAATAAACTAATTCCCCTATAATTCTTACAGTTACCCTTATCCCCCTTACCCTTATATAAGGGTACTATTACTGCTCTCCTCCAATCCCTTGAACTATACCCTCCATAAACGCTCTATTACACAACTTCCAAATCCAATCAATCACCATCTTAATATATATATATACTGTATATATAGTTATATATATATATATATATATATATATATATATATATATATATATATATATATATATATATATATATATATATATATATATATATAGCATATATATATATATATATATATATATATATATATATATATATATATATATATATATATATATATATATATGGGTCAATCCATTTTTTCCGTACCGCTGATGGCCGCTCGATAATTTTTGAAAACTTTTATATTTTGCATGGCGTTAATGTTATCCCTGGAAAGTTCAAAACCACCATTCGTTTTTGTAGATTTACTCTGGTTGTAACAGGGTGAGCCAAAATGTTTGACCAGGTGGAGCAAAATTTATCACTTAATAGAGGTAACATTTTAAGTCATATCTCCATATTGGTAATTCTTATACCAAATTTCATAGAGAGTGATTTGTTAGGGATACTTTAAGGTACATTTGGCCTTTCCTGTTTTTTTTGGGGAAAATAATATTTCACCATGAAAATGAATCCGAAAAATTGTGTTAAAAATCGAAGAAATTTCCATTTTCGTGGGTGTATTATTAAAAGAAGGAAATAATTTAACGATATAAAATTTTGTGTGATGATACATACTAAAGTATGGTTTAACTTAAATCTTATTTGAAGTTTGGTAAATATTTTTAAAAAAATTTACAGGGTGTCCAAAAATCAATTTTTCGGAAAATCGGTAACTTTGAACCTTAATATCTCTGATGGGGTAAGTGCTAAAAATCTGAAATTTTCACACATTATACTACTACCATAGATGTTCCTTCACCTGCAATATTGACTTTGGTATTTGCTTGTTTTAAGAAATACAGCCATTCAAAAATGAAAAAAAATTTTTTTTTAAGTTGTGTTATGATAGCATACGTAGGCCTACTCGTAATATAAAGTACCTATATTGTTAAAGTGTGTAAATATTATTATTATTATTAGAAATTATTAAAATTTATTGTCATAATTCTTTTTTTTTCAATTTTTATTTAGCATAAAACAATGAAAATAAAATTCATAATTTTGGAAAAAATTCACGTTTGGAAAATGTCAATAAAATATAACTTAGACTTGTGTTTTTCTATCCAAATTAATACTATAACATTATTAAAATCTACTTAACATTTAAATTATAATTAAAATTAGTTTGGATAAACACAGACGTAATAATATTTAATGACCGTTTCTCCCCGACGCCACTGACCGGTTTTTCCCGAATTCAATTTTTTGAAAATGGAATTTTAAAAATATTTATTTCGATATTTTTATTATTTTCATTATTCTATAACATTAAGGAAACTCCAAATGTGAGAAAAAACTATTAAGTAAAGATGTAACTTAAAATTTTGATTTTTCATGATTCATTAAAAAAAAAAAACGGCGATTTTTGACCGATTTTCCCCCATTTTACAAATATATATATATATATATATATATATATATATATATATATATATATATATATATATATATATATATATATATATATATATATATATATATATATATATATATATATATATATATATATATATATATATATATATATATATATATATATAAAATATGAATATTATATTATTATATATATAT